>JAPYKE020000052.1:1460000-1662500 GCA_028554795.2 Sinohyriopsis cumingii | reverse complement strand
GGAAATTCGAAGCATAACCTATGACAACAAGTTTCGCCTTTAAAAAGGATTCTGACAGATTCATCTCACGGAAAGAGCAAACGAAATTTATGCTTTTATAAATCCAGATGGACTATTATAAACATAATATATTTAATAATGTATAATGTGATGCATTTGGTACGAAAGATTATCCGGCAACATTTCAGCATTTAATGAACAAGATAACATCTTGACAAGAGGCATGTGAGTGACGTGCACATCGATGACGTCATCATCTACAGCTATAACTGGATAGATCACTTCGAAACCATTCGGATTTTCTTTGACCTACGCAATAATGCAAATCTAACAGCTAAGTTATGTAAAAGCTAGCTTTACTATGTTTGTGTCACATGTTTATGACTCATTATTGGAAAAGGTCAGGTTAAACCTATAGATGGCAAAGCCAAGATTGTGTCTGAAGTCCCGGTTCTTATTAGGAAAAGCAGCTGATACCATTTTTTGCATAGGTTATTATATTATTATCGGACGTTTTCTTCAACTTTATCCGTAATTGCCGAGCTTGTGACAACTTTTTTAAGTAAGATATATAAGTTTCATTGGTCTGACAAGCGTCAGGAATCTTTTCACAAACTAGCAGCCATACGTTAAGGTGCACTGCTTTTGCAGCTCAAAATCGGTACACCATTATTTCATCTTCAAATTAAAGTAAATTATTAAAAATATTAAGTTCTTGCAAGGAATGTAGGCGTTGGTGAAGTATTGTTCAAGAATGTTAAAATATTGTGGCTCATCCAATGTGATATTTTTCTTCAAAACTAAATAAGCACCAGGGCAATTACTCTACAAGCGAGAACGAACGTTTGGCTTGATATTGTCGTTGCATCATTGTAAAGTGTTTGTTCAGCACCTTCTCTGATTATTGCATTCAGTGATCACGACTCCTAAGGTCGTTACTTTCACTAACAAAATGAGAAACAAAAATCAGATATAGTTGAGTTTGAGTTTGATGCTGCAGGAATACAACCTTGAAATTAGGCACATCAAGCTAAAAGATAACGTGATCGCAGATCCTCTTTCACGTGTATACATGTGCCATATTGTTTTTTGTAATTGAATTGGATATTATTAATAACACATAGCTTTATATTACTTTAATTATTATAGTATCGTGTACGTAAACATATATTTATGCTGTAAATCTTTACTTTTATTTGGGGAAGTGTTATATATGTCTATAGTATATGTTTCATTTTTGTCCCTAATTGTAGTTGGGATTTTTCTCCTATTAGACTTTCGTCATGAACGTAAGTAGTATATAAGATGTTCATTTTAATTTGAGTTCAAGGTCTGACTGTGGTTACGAATTAATGGTAGGTTTCCGCTGGAAGTATGTTCGTCGTAGGCCAAGTGAAATTTTGTATCAAGTGGACTTAGATAAATAATTCATACCTTTATCATATCAGACTTGGAAATCAATGATCACAGTTTATGGTAGTGTTCAGATGTTATTCTTGAGGAATAATGTATTTAATCATTCATTAGATTTATAAAGTGCTCATTGGCTTTATTGAACATTGTTTTGAGATGATTGTGAATTCATTAAAAGAAATTCCTGATTACTTTATTGGTACAACAGTCCAATTTTATAAATTTAAAATAACTGATTTGCAAATATCATAACTTGTACATCAATAAGACTGGTTTTTGCAGGAACTCGATGTCTCGTCACCTTCATATATGCATGCATCATTTCAGAACAATAAAATTATACAAACGCTTGCGGATCCTACAAAAGATTCCATATGGAATATCTCTTTTAACTATTAAACATTCTGTCCACTCCAAAAATCTATCCAATGATCTTGCTCTTTACTCTAATTGTGTAAAGTGAATGTGACATCCTCGTTTCTTAATATGGTTATATTTACGTTTTTATAATGTCTGATTGTACACAGAATTTTAAAAATATTTCCGGATTGGGTTTGGAATGTACACAAATGTATCTGTTTGTGTATTTCTTTGAACACCCAATGTCCATTTCTTCCACAGCTATTTATTTTCTTCTCGTTCTCCAAAAGCAACAGCGCTTTCCATGCAACAACTGTGAATGTCATTTGAGTGAAAAAAAGAAACGTATGCACTACTAAACAACAACACCAACCCTCCGCATGACTTCTTACGTATTCCAGTTAAAACCATACAAATACTCTGATCCCCGTATGTATTTCTCCTTCGAAGGAGTTCCCTGATTACGTTAAGAATAAAGGTTCTACTTCCTCACCAATCCAGTATTCCCCAACACTGGATCAGTCTTTCCAGTGAAGATAATATAGACAGTGGGCAATGACTGCACAATACTTCCCACTGCCGCCAACAGGTTGCGCTAGGTTTAAACTTTCGATTCTTAACTGGCAACATCGTTCACCTTGCCATCCGAACTCCATTGGAATGCTACTTTTCGTTCATTCATCGAGGATTTTGTTATTTTCTGATGTACGTAAGGATTATTCTAAGGGCGGTATACATCTTATGTTTCGAATTTTGACCATAATTATGTAGTGTTTTACACCTATGCGGATTTAGTTTTTGTTTCTTCTGACCACATGGCTCTAGACTACTACTTTTGGATGTTCGTGGTTGAGCATACAGTCTATTAATTTACTGCCCCAGATAAAGTATATGTATTTGCCGCTCGTACCGCAGTTGACTATGGATTCCTTCGTTTTCTTTAATACCTTCTGGTTGGGAAACCAACAATGACGAATATGTAAGCTAAATGAAAGGATGCAAGACAGAGAGAAATATCATGACTAATGCCTCGCATATATAAAGTGTACAGCATCAGCTACGTGCAGCATGTGCTCCAGTTGGTAATGAAGACATGGTCGACAGCTTTAAGACAAATTCCAAGAAACAGGGATTAACGTGGGAAATTAAAGAACCGAGAATATTCGTGTTTTAAACATTCGAGAACCGAAGAACCGAGAGTAGTGATATTGTGAATATTCACCTTATAATTAGTATTTGACCAGTCTGGATTGGGACGCCGAGACATCTCTGGATTATCAGTACTTTGGGAGAATTTTCTCCAAATTCAAGACATCCCAGGTGGACTAAGCTTTCCGCACGTTAGAGCATGGCTTTTGGGCCTGTAAGTTACGGCACATGGGGTTTATAAATGACCTGAATGACCATTTCTGCGTTCTTCCACATTCATCTGTTTTATGCGACAATGTCGACACTTTGGCTGCGATTCCAGCCAATGCTAGGCCGCCCGAGTGTACTAAGTCCCCCCACTGTATATCCGAATATGGCCTTTGGACCTATACATTCCTGTTCATGGAAATAAATAATGAGTTGAATGGGCTGCACCGAATATCCGCGCATCAGTTCTCATGCCGTCTCGGCTGCCAACCGTACCGCCCACCTCTCCGGTTCTCGATCCATATCGTTCAGTTGCACATCAGTTGTTAAGCTATCTTGGCTGCCAACCATACCGTCTTGCCATCCAGCTTTCTTTTACTCCATTTAGTGACCGTATGGCTTCCGTTACATATCGTTTCCTGCCTCATCAAAAGCCATGGAAATTTAACATTATTGAGGACCTTATGATACGTCCGTCAGCATAACATTGCCTAGACTCCGGCTGTACAGTCTACACTGCCGTCGTACGCCGACACCAGTACTAGCTGTTTATTTTCGGCAAGCCGTTCATACCGAATCAACGAGTACATCATGCGGATAAGACTAGCCATTTACTAACGGTGAAATGAATTATTTTAATCCCGATCATGACTACCTGTCTATTGAAGTTGCGGATACATCTGATGATAGTTCATGCTCAGACCCCATCATCGAGGGGAATGAGTATAGCTTTAAGGTGGTAATATATTTTTTTTCGGTGTTGCCGACCTCAGAATGTCCGCCACCGCCTCTTCTGTACTGGCATGTCAAGGCCTCGGTTGTTTTGACGAAGAGGAAGAGAACAACTTCAAAGCTCGTTCGCAATATAATAGACACGGATTTGTTGTTGGACTTTGTCATCTCTGGTGATGTTTCAGGCTTGCAGACATTGCCAGCAATGGCAACCACTCCGGACCTATGAACTTCCATTTGGATTAACTCTGATGTTCGGTAAAATGATATAGGACTTATACAGGAAGGTTTCCCAAGAATTACACTTCCATCTCGCTGCGCGGCATCTATCTCCTTATACATTATCTCCAATTCAACTTCAATGACGGGATGACCGGAGACAAGGAGATTAGGAATCGATCTTTGCTCAAACCAAAGGTTAGCTGATATCCCAATCCTATACAGAAAGACAGTCTGCTAATCAGTTTAGAGTGCATTCATACCAAGGGGATTTGAAACAACGTTTTCTACCCTTACACCTCATCTCTCTTGTCTTTGCCCCGTGTCTCCGACATCCCACAAGCAGCTATCCGATACTCGACCGACTCTTGCTTATTTTCAAAAGAGCTGAATAGGTCTCTCTCCTCCATGCGAATCTGGCATCCAGATTGTTTCATAGGGGCTTCGGTTCTCATTTTACAAACTCCCTACCCTGTCGTCCCCTCCATTCCTGACTGAGGTACTGCCGGACTAGGTAAAGAACTCACGATACTAATTCACTTCGGATAGTAATCCTCTGCAATAACCAAATTATTAAAAATTCAATAACTTTAAATTTATGAGTGCTTATGATCAAATCTATATTTATTAGAATAGATGCATCCTGAATAACAACTTATGTGCAGAGAAAAGTATATGAGCCGCTGCCATTGTATGGATCTACATATGTTTGAAACATGTGATTTCAATTACGACCCTAAGAGTCAGGTGTTAATTTCAGTAATGAGTGCTCCAAGTACTGTTAGATGACTTAAATTTTGCCAATAAAACAAAGTTTCTATTTATTTTCAATTACAATTACAATAAGCTCTCGACAACTTTTAAATAAATCCTATATTTCATTATTATCCCATCCTGGTCTGAAAAACCCATATATACTCTCCTTTTTCACCCATTTCCAGACTGGCACCCATTTTTGCATACATTTAGTACCGAGTGGACACACGTGTCTATCAAGATATTCGGACGCTCATGGAGAAGCGGGAGTTGGAGAGACCATTTGGTTCGGATGGCCGATATCATTCAAGATTTAGACGGCAAAATCAGTCTGCCTCGAAATCCATCCGAAAAATTTGGAATCTGTCAAGATCGAACATGCGCCTATATTCATATATCAGTCTCATCAGTCCTTACGGTTTATATACTGAGGAAATTTGTATCAGTTTCATGTTTCGTTTCATCTCCTATCTTGACCATAAGCCCTTGAGTCTTTATGAAACTACTCCAGTTTATGGTTTCTCTGCTCCGTATAACTTCATCTATTTCCACGGAGCCCTATTTGGACGACATCGTCCAGAAATACATGATCCGTTCTATTCAACTCAAAGAAAAGAACGATCTCAAGTAAAGTGTACATCATTTAGGTTTTCTAATTAATTAGGAAAGTCACATTTATATCCGTCCAGCCGTTCGTCCACCTAGGTATTGGTGTTTCAGCCACATCCACCTGATACCTTTTCACTACCCTTGGTTGTTAAGAATCGTCAGCCTTTTATAAAAGATTTCCAACACAAAAGAGATAACAACTAGGACGTTTCTAAATTCTCCCTTTCCAGATGAATTTGCTATCTTAAAGGTGTCCGTGAGAGAAACAGTGTAAGGTATGAAATATCACAATTTCTGGTCCAGTGACACAACCAATGTTGGCTCACAAGATTAATATCTCGAACCCGGATATGACCGTGTGTACAAACGCAAAACATGTGTGATTGAGCGATACATCTGTTATCGCACCTCGACACTGTCAAGATGATAACGTGGATGAAAGCCTGTAATTTTTGGAGCAATCATCTGTAAAACGAGATAGATCTCATCATGTCAGAAAACTCGGCTGTACCAAGTTACCTTAACTTTATGTTCTGGTCTGTAGGTTCCGTCGTTGGTGGGCACTACACAACATCGGCATCCAGATCAAACATATTCCAGGCATACTCGGTGTCTCGGCCGATTCTCTGTCAAAGACGCAACTCATTCGCGAGAGAGATTGGTTCTTCCATCCTCTGATCTTTCATCAGATTTGACAGCTCTCCGTAAGGAGTGCCTAGAACCCTTTGACGACCCTATACGATGTTAAATTTAAAGATTATACAGAAATGAGGGTCCAAGAGTGCCAAATAATTATGATTGCCTCTCTTGTCAGGGACAAACACTCGATCAACGATCTTCTCGATATAGTGATAAACTACCCAGGAGCATCTTGCCCAGCCTAATTTCAATTTCGATATATTGCCCGGCGTTATTTAAGACGCAACACAATTTCGTCCCCCGAAATTGCTTGCCATCAGTGGGTAATAAAACCCTCATCAAACACCCTTTCTCTTTTATTGACACGGCTAAAAAAAATGCTTTCAAACAGGACCCAGTACGCGTGCGCAGATTTTATTTGAAGCAAACGGAGTCAGTTTTTAGCTCAAAGACGACATTACCTCTCAAGCCTATCTTCCAAAGTAAAATTAAGAGGTCTTTCTACAAATGGGATCATTTTTATCCTCTTCGTCTTCTGCTGAGTAAAACACTTCCAACAATTCCTTCTACAAGGATCAGCGCTCCAGTCACTTTTTTGATCAAATGTACTAACTGTATGGGCATAAAAATCCTCCGCTTTGTACAAACAACGTTTTCTTCTGTACCAATTGTCAAAGAATGTTTCGATTCTTTTCTAAGCTTTCGCTCTGGTGTTTAGACATCTATAGTTCCTTTCTAGGCATTCAAACAATATTCACACATGGTTTTGATAATTTCTTTAGGGGCTGTTTGAATGAATTGTTTTCTCATGGGTGGATGGGTTTTCGACAGGACCGACAACACGTCTATATTTTTGACTAAGCAAGAAGGCAGACCTTTTCTTTTTCTGTTTTTGACAGGAGAGTGGGGATGGTTGTGTGCACGTCTTTTGGTGGCATATTTTTCTGTCAGGAGCAATACAGCACTGAATTGAACTGACTGGCACTAGTCGTTTTTATACTGAAATACGCATCCACTTATCGTCTGTAGGTCGTACAATTTTCATAATGGTTTTCACTCAACGTTGAGGGGTTTGCAACGGACTATATCG
Source organism: Sinohyriopsis cumingii (assembly GCA_028554795.2). Lineage (NCBI taxonomy): Eukaryota > Metazoa > Mollusca > Bivalvia > Unionida > Unionidae > Sinohyriopsis > Sinohyriopsis cumingii. The sequence goes on along the minus strand of JAPYKE020000052.1, from coordinate 1,655,326 downwards.
TGACAGTTCTTGCTTTGACATATCCAGTAAACTTTGTAACATTCCTGATCTCTCTCTTACTTAGATCTTGGGGAGGGTACCTTTTTGCGGATACCATTGCGGCTAAAGAAGAAGAAGAGGTCTTCGCCGGAGAAGTTCCTTTAGAAACGGGTTTCCATTTTTTTCATCAAGCTGGGAAAGACGCGTGTCAAATTCGGTTTGGCTGGCACCACGAGCAAAGGCGAAGTGAAAAAAACTTCTGCTGGAGACACGGTTGCCTAAGGTTGTGGTTTGGGGGAGTCAGGTTGCGTTCGGGTAACACTGCCTCTATTTTGGGTAGAAGCTATTTTCTTGCGTCTTTTCTTTTTCTTGGGACTTTCTTTTTCTGAGGATGTGACCTACTCATGCCTCTATATTTTCTTCTTTAAAGTCTTTGGGAGAAACTTTTCTCTTGAGTGTGACTGATGCTGAGACATTAGTATCCCAGTTTAAGAGGGAACGAATGGTGACACATCTATGAGACCCGCTACCTCCAAGTTTCAAAACGGTTTGGTTCTGGTTTGAGTATCAATTCTGGGATCAGCCAGTTGCGACAAGGCTACTTTAAGTCTGTCAAAAAAGCGTTGGGTTTACGAGGGATGTGAATGGTGCCTTGAAGTAATTGACGCGTTGTCACCGTAAACCATCGTTAGACTTATTTGAGACTCTCTTCTAACGCACTTGTGGACATTGACACTACTGATTCCATATATGGCACGAATTTTTAATTTGGCTGGAGGATGAGAATGAACGGAAGTCATGTTTACGATTTTTGAGACAGACATGAAGTGTCGGAGGTTTTATCGCTTGTATTATGCCGACGATGACGTGTAACCGACGGGCCCTTTTTCTTTACAACAGTCGTGAAACAGATGAGAACGAAATCGCAAATAATCTGGTATGTTTGGTTATTAATCAACGAGTAAATAGCTGTGAGGTGTTTGAATGGCATCATCGTACGCATAAGTCAGCCAGCACATGGCTACACATGGCTAACAATTGCACTTCAGATTTATCTCGGGGGACTTTTAAACAATTTAACACTATGATGTCATATGTGCATAAGCAAAACTTTAATTTCTTCTTCGTCCTCTCCTATCATGTCGTAGAAGATGACCAGATGTGTTTGGCTCCTGTCAGACACGATCCTGTAGTCTTCGCGACGAATGCCTTCTACAAACACGATGGATTCTCCTTGACTTTCTTGAAGTTGGTTGTAAGCCGATTGCCATTCTTTGTAGCACCACACGATGCGCTGTGGTGGACGAACAATCTAATATGTTTGTTCTCGATCAAATGTTGCACAAATTCGGTTTTGCTTGAACTACTCGGTTCAGCAATCAACATGTTAGACGGATTGCAATAATACAGTATCTCTCAACATGACCGATCTAACATTTCTTCAGTGACTTTGAGAGGCGAGGAAGAAGATGGGAAATATGCATCCATAGCGAGAGTGTTCAGAAGTTTGAAGATAACGTAGACAAGACAAGAAGTTTTATATTTGTCAGGATACGTTTAGTGAGTGTCAACATATTGGGATTTGACACAAAATACGTAAGAGCCAATTTGTTAAGTACATGACTAACATGCAAAGCAAAACTATCGAAATTCAATACAAACCAGTCACTGTACAACAGGTTCGAGGAATGTGTGGTGTCCTAGAATTTCTGGGGATATTCGGTAATGTTCTTTGAGTCTCTACACTACTGAGAGTTTTCCTCCCAGAATGACCTTTCTTTCGTGTCGATGTCAACGACGGTACTGCTGTACTAAATTTGGTTTTTCTCTATGTTGGGTTCTTCAGTCACTTTGACTAACACTGGTATAAATGGCACATTTTCACTTGACGTTTAAAGACCACTTCATTCTGGAATCAATTACAAATGGCTTTGGCATAGTCAGCCACTTATTGCGTCTAAGCATAAAATTCAACACTTTTCCAGTCATGTACATATTTCCATTGAGGGTTAAAGTCTCAAGCTACACGCTCTTCTTCGTAAGCATTTAAAGTCGATAAAGTTTTAAGCATCTTTTAATTACATATAATTTTGAAAAGTATCGATATGAAAGCGCTACGCTTTTGACAGAATGAGTGTGTCGTGCACATTTAAAGGAGGAATTATGATGTATTTATATATAAAATCGTAAATAGACCACAAGGAATCTGCTGGCAAACGAAATGCCAGAAATGAACTCGCTAACATGCACAATACATTGCGTCCAAATTCAAACAAAACAGGTATTTGTAATAGGTTTTGTTAATCCTCCAAAGTCTGAATATTGTCACTGACTTCCTTCCAAGGAATCTTCGCAAAGATACTGATAACTGTCGTATGACGATGGTAAGCTTTTAAACCTATGTCAGATAACTTCTGGATTTTCATTCCTATTCACACTCTTGTAGCATAGTTAAATGTATCGATGTAGAAACCAATTTCTGCCCACTGTTAACGAGGGTAACTGTCACAAATGGCAACTAAATCTTCTAATGAAAACAGTCTAAAGATTAATAGTCTGAGAAACAAAGTCTTGATCAAGAGAAATCTAATTACTTTGTTGACCTCTTTACTTTTCATTTATGAATTTCTTGACACAAAAGTTCGAAAGTCACAAATTGAGATTTTACTCTTGCAATTTTGATCTAAATTTCGTTATAATACTTGTTGTGCAGTTCGCTTGGAAATCCTTGAATATTACTTTTCACATTTTGGTTAAATTTTTTGACTCCGATGAGTAAATGGAGTTGTCCAACTTTTGAGTCTTAGCCAGTATGGCTTCTTAAGCAACATGTTAAGATCGGCGTAGGCCACCTTTGTTATCTGGGTCTAACTAAAGGGAAGTAGTGACAGCGCTGAGACTATCGAACATGCTTCAAGTAAACTGTGTTTACCTGCTCAAACGCCTGTAGTGACACACTACAACTGAAGAAATTGACTTTACCTGCTTCTCCAAAGTAAATAAATCCAGCTTTCTCTCATTCGTTGGGTATAGGTCCTCCCAGATATTTAGGCCTCTTTCCTTTGAACTTTTTGAATCAACTTCAAAATCTGATGACTTGATGTGTAAGTAAACATACAATTTCTAGATGTTCGTTGGTGGTCACTATAAAAATTTGATCCTCTCCAGGCTGCAAAGCTTCTTTCAGCACAGAAAAGTTCACCGCTTGAATCGTTCGATGATTTAACACCAGTCGGAGTGCAATTCTTCTCGTTTGTTTCCGTATTCGTAACCATAATTTGTTGGACCGCCGCTAGAATAACTTATAATCATGTCTATGGCGTCCTCGCCCGTGCAGGCCTACTAAACGGTATCCTTTGACCTTAGGATGAGGATGATCATGGCGATCGATGGAGATAAAACTGTCTGTGCCAAAAACAGGACACGATCGTCTAACTTGTGTAAGCTAGCTCGGACCGTCAGTATGGCAGCAAAGATAACTTTTCCATATTCGTCTGCCAGTAAAGTCTCTTTTTTTTCCTAATTTACAATGATTAGATCTTGGCGAAAGACGTCCACGTGTTTCATGTATTGTCGTTTGCCGTAAATCATACTGAAATAGCGGCAGAGCTCAGTTAAGCACTCTGTCTTAGAGAAACACGGTCATTTAACACGACTTTAGCAAACGATCGTCTTCCCTCGTTTTTCTCGACGTGGACTAAACTGATGCCTTCACTGGAAAAGTACTCACTATTAAATTTATCTTGCCCTTTGAAAGTCGAACACCAGGAAGAATATCCAGTAGTTCATGGTTTGAGTTTCGAAATGGCATCAAGGTTCACAGAGAAAATGATTTGCCGAGTGTCATCTTTCTTGGGAAAGTAGTAAATTTCTTACACTTCTTAAAGCTTGTACATAGAGCGAAACAATTCCACGCTGACGCACGTTTAAGTCAATGCGCGTTCTTCACGAGTATGATGACAAGATTTATCTTGATTACAGGTTTCGGCCCTGGTAAGGCACAACAGAAACATCAGCTTTCCTTGGCAATGGTAAGGCAAGATGGGATGGTACAAGGGAAGGGGAGGTAAGACTTTGCATCTAATCACGCCTTAGTATTGTCGAATGTTTTTGACGTCGATGTGTTCCGTCACCATTAATGGCTTTATTTGTACATTCAAGAATACAGTGAACACAAGTATTTGAGTTCTTCTCCTTTCTTCTCGTTCGTGTGGTAGAGCAGACATGTGACATTCGTGCGTCCTTCAAACAAAATGATCCCTGAGTCTATAGGGACTACGAGGTTGTAACTGTCCACGATGCATTTAAACTCGGCATCGGTTTCAAACGGCGGGTGTACATGTGTTCCAACCTTTACATGACCCGGTATTATTGCTGATCTATCTTCAATCGCTGCTGACGAGGTTTCTCGTATACGTCTTCTATGGCACACTCTGAGAATAGATTTTGAATGTCACGTTGAGGGGAACAAGTATGGCATGCATAAAATAAGCATCCCTAAAACTCCTACACGTACACGTTGTTGTGGTCTTCTATGTCCCAGACTTCCACTGAATATGTTCCAATTTTCATTTCGCCTCCTCCATTTGCGTTCCGTTTCCCACAAGTAATATAGCCAGCGCAGAGATGGAGCGCGTATGACCTCAAGGGTGTTCTCGGGAATGTATCGCTTGCGTTACACTAAGGAGCACGCTCTAGTGGTGGTGCATGCTGCCTCAAAGTATCAATCCCTCTAGGCTCCGTAAAAAGGTCACGAACATTTCTACAGCAACGACGTAACATGTCCGCGTCGGAGTGACAATACTTTAAAATTTCTTTCTGAATGTCGAAGGGAAGGGGTCCGAAGCATGAGAACGTTACCAAGCGGAGAAAGATTCTTGTTGTTCGGTGCTTATGTTGTCGGCGTCAAAGTGATGAGCGTCAAATTGGCAAATGACTTCGAATTTCCACGCAATGAAGGTCTTTTATTCTTGGGTCGAGTTAAAAATGTCTGATACATTTGTCTCAGATACCTTAACTCTGACGAAATGTACAGTAGCACCGCTATCGTTTGGAATTCACTGCCTTTTTATTTCCTTGGAACTTTCTTTTTAAATTATTCTTCCTCTGGCTTTCTTTTTAACATCTTCTTTCTGCCGCTGTTGAATGACAAAGGCTTGTTCTGATGTTTTCAAAGTTTCGCAAAGTTTTTGTTCTGCCTATGTCGAAAATCCTCTACTTGAGATAAGGAGTTTGATTGCAGTTTAGGTATCTGTACCAATTCTTGCTAAGATGAGTTAAATCGAACACATCCCATTTAAAATCATTCCGTTCTGGAATTTTAACCGTGCTTGTTTTGGCTTGCATGCCATCACTCATCGTCTCCACAGGAGGCGCACCCCAATACATCGTTTTCTTAGTTTCAGCCTTGCTCCGAATGTGTCGCATCCATTCAGTCCGCACAGAAGCTAGCGCACGTATATTGATATGTGATGTCACACTCTTCTGATTGGAAGTGGGACACTGCGCTCTGACTGAATTGTGTATCGTGCGTTTGGATTAGTGAAATATGTAAATCCATTTCGATCTGGCCATATACTAATATACTTGTGGCTCAAATTATTAATTTTACCTGTTATATGGACAATATGCGAACACATTTTTAGTTGTCTAACCTAATATTGGGGATGTTATTCAACCCGGAATATCCCAGGTATGTCAAATCAACATGGGCTATCAAAAAGATAATATATACGGCTATTTGGGAAAGAAGGATTTACGTGGAGAGGCAAGACCGCGTCTGAAGAGAGTTTTGATGTCTGTCAGACGAAGTTTGAGGAAGAGAAGACAAGTGAGATGTTCCGTATGTTAACTCGATTGGGTTAATAAAAACCCAATGGCCCTTTTCTGGAATACCCAGTTGCCTCGAAAAAAATATATTAATTGCTAATTATTTATTGTATGTATGCTGCAGAAGTATTTTGTATTTGTTTGTGTATGTACATGTTTAATTTGTCCCTATAAACCCTTTTGTTCCTATAAATATTTCCCACAGCTTTTCCATACCTACCTAGATTAGTGTGTATTCATGTCAACTCGAAAACTTACTAATTCACTGTCCGATATAGGTCCGCCACCTGTAACACTGTTGCCATTTTTCCTAGTCTTCAGTAACATGACGTCACCCATGTTATATTCCATTGACCCCAATGTCATGCCCATGTCAAATTCCCATAATGATATTCCCATGTTAAATTCCCATCGGCCCTTTAATTTTAATCCGTCATTTTCAATGTTAAGACCCATTGAAACCAAGTGCCACATAAAAACACTTGCAATTATATTTGGCTTTGAATTAAATCTACCTGCTTGAAACCGATAATATAATGTGTTTATATCTTCTCAAATAAGTTGTTTGAAACATTCTTTATTTTAGCCTAACGACTATCATAAACGGCACAGTTAGCAAATTTTAATAAAGTAGTCCGGAATCAATGAGAAGGTGTGGGAATCAATTCAAAATTTGATAGATGCCGTAAACTAGTCACTTGTATTAATCCGATTCGGCCATGCCATACAACGCATTTTTATTCTTGTTAAGCTTCATATTAAAGAGAAATGGTAGAATTGATAGGCGTGGCTGTGACCATTGTATTTAAATTTGCAAACCATTTTGATGATTTTAAGAAGGTTTGCACTACTATGTAATTCAATTTTATCAGAGTGCCTGGTGTCACAGGATGAAGCTGAGTTGGGAATGGATTAAGGAAGACACCAAGCGCAACTGCGTTTACAAGATGTTTATTTATAAACGTAATTTAAATATTAACCAATCTGAGACCATTATAATCAAAATGATATGGAGAATTATAACGTTCCTAACATATAACTATCAACAACAATTAACTTAGCGACTAAAAGCTCAAAAATGTTTTTAACAAATGGAATTTCAAACAAACGTGAATTATGTCCGATCACCGATCAACAAAATAAAAGTATATGATCTACATCCCAATATAAACAAAATCTTGAATGTATCGTTCATACATCGATATTGAAATGCATGTGAAATTGAATGTATCGTTCAAATAACGATTTAGAAATGCATGTAATTATGAACTTATCGATCGTAAGCCGATATTGAAATATGAATGAATGAAATTATGAACCTATCGATCGTTCATATAACGATAGGAATGAATGATATTATGAACCTCTCGATCGTTCACATAACGATATTGCAATAGGAACGAATGACATTATGAACATATCGATCGTTCATATAATGATAGGAATGAATGAAATTATGAACCTATCGATCGTAAACCGATATTGAGATAGGAATGAATGAAATTATGAACCAATCGATCGTTGACATAACGATGTTGCACTTGGAATGAAAGAAATTATGAACCTATCGATCGTAAACTGATATTTAAATAAGAAGGTTCCATCGAGCGCCCTCACATCAATCACAGACCCAATGGTCGCGAAGCCCTAGTCCCTCGCATCGAAAAAACCAGTTCACTTGTCCGATCCAACGTCACCATAACACAGCGTATACGTCACACGAAACCACACAGAGTTATGTGACTCCACATCAAACGATGTATAAGGCATGACAGGCATGTATAAGGCAGCTCTACAGCTGGTGACTCCACATCAAACCATATACAAGGCATGGCGTAAGGCAGCTCTACATCTGGAGATTTGCTCCCTTAAAGGGGTAAGCTTCCTGACAAGACTCGGCGTAATGTAATTTGGTTATAGAGAATTTGCTATATATGTACATTAGCTGTGACACATATGCGTAGCTAGGTACTTAGGTTTCCCACTGCAGGCAATTTGCTCGTGCAGCATGGTCTGAGTTTCGCTCCGGATTTCGAAATAACTAGAGCCGAAAAATATACCACCCTCGGGTGACGCTGTACGCAGCGAAGAAAAACCCGAGTACATTTTTGACAGCATATACATATTGATATAACTCGTACACAATTCCGTGACACCTGGAATTGAAAAATGATATTGTCTTAGTTGCAAATCAACATTGTAAATTGAAAATAACATGTTGTCTTAGAGCTGTATATTAATGACATTCTAAAAGAAAAAGTTCAGTTATTTTGATATGTTCACAGGTAAAGTTCCTAATGTTGGAAACATGGTTTAAGAATAATACATAATTTAAACTACATTTGGCGTCCAGTGCTGTGTGATAGACTTGATCTACCCAGCTATCAGTTCTCGAATACGTAGGAGTAATGTTTATTGTGGTAAGGTTAGTTCATAGATTTTGTATGGATGTTGATAATGTGTCCCACTGTTGAAATGTAAAAGGCAGGAATAAATTGTGATATAATTCTACAGCAAGGAACCATAATGATCGAGTGCTATATGTCTCACTGGCTTCTGTATTAGACATTTATGAGCAAACAAATTTAATTACAGGTCGAGACAAATACGATCAGAAGTTGAACAGAAGCATGCCTCTTTTGGAAGCTGTCCAATCCAGCAAGTATATAATCACATTCAAACAAAAGCCATGTCTGCTTTGGCAGACATGACATGCACATACACAAATCTACATAAATGTCTACTTACATGCATGGGATTTTGTTTGCAGTGAAAACAACCTGCCAATTCTCATTTTTCTGATATTGAATTATTTTATCAGAGGAGATAATATGTTCTATAATTATTATTCTTTTTAAAAATTTCTTCTCCAAGCATACCATTTTTGTACTGGATTTCCTACGTGCGATGCATCTATAACATTGAAAAACTTTTCAGTGTATAAATTACATTAATGTTTACTTTTTGGTGTATAATTAGCTGTGTTGCTATCATCGTTGTGAGGGACAATTCAGTTCTTGCTTGTAACTATTGAAGAATTTGTTTCATTGTCTATTTTGAAAGCCCAAACCCAAATGTAATTATATATCTTGGTACAGTAACTGAGAACTAAACATATCTTGTGTCAGATTTGTAACTTCATCATAAAAAGTTATCATTTTTTTAAGGTTTTATCCAAATGAAAGTTCTTGGCTATTCTGATATCTATGATTAGACTTGGGGAAGGAATAAATATGGATAGTATAAGTTCTGACACTATTTTACCTGATCAGATGTTCATCTGCTGAAATATGCATTCAACTAGAAGTTCAGAAAGTAATGGTTTTGACAGAAACATGCTTTCTGATTTTTCTAATCCATTTTTAAAGAATTATCAACATGACTGCTCCGGTGGCCAAAGTGATTAGAGCATCGGATGCAGGAGTTCACAGGTTCGAACCCTGGCCTGTGCTAGGCATTAAGAGGTTAGTTTTGGGACTGGTCAGCCTGGTATCAGAATAATATAACTGGGTGGGACATCATGCCACATGTCTGCAGCATGATGCCCCACAGCTAGTCACCACTAAACTGCCACAGTGCAGACATCATAGTGATATGACTCAATGTTTTAAAGCTACATAAAAATCTAAATCACACGCACATATTATCAACATATGACAATTAGGACTTCCTGAAAGCTTTGTTTTCAGTACAAGAAATGGGAAAATATGAAATTCCATTGTTGTAGACCGATCTACGACCTTTTGCAGTTAAAGTTCTGATCTATTCATATAAAACTGATTCTTTGTCACTCTTACAAATCAAAGGGCCATGATATGTATTCCTTAAAAAATCTGGTGATCAAAATTCTGCTTGAATAAATTGGAGACCTTTATCACTTTTGAAATTTCAATTTAAAATTACATCTTCAACAATGTCACTAAAGATAATTATTTGAACTTGGTCATCAGGTTTTATTATTGAGCTATATGTTAAATGTTTCTGTAAGTTTCTTTACAATTTGAATAAAACCCAAAATGATATATCGGCAACCTTTGTTTTCCATGACTGAAAATGGTTTTGCAAACATAAACAGTTCATAACTAAAGTAATTTTGAAATTCTTTGATTGTTACAAGTTCATCTATCCTAAAATAATGTCATCCTTAATATGAAGATATATTCATGTTCTGAACAATTAGATACTTTTCACATTATTACCAAATGATCTAGGCGACTGCATGGACTAAAGAACTTCTCATTGCTGCCTCAGAGAACTGTCAGCAGGAGTTATTTTAAATATCTGATAAATCTGTATTCTGGTGATGCTACATTTGAACTAGCTTATGATGATCTAGCAGAAAACTGCAGCTGCCCTGGTCTGATAACAGACTTGGAAAAATATCACAGTATGCACTTACTAAACTGGGGGTTGTGGTGAAGAGTCAAGAATGTGAAAACTTTATATGGAAATATGTGAGTTTAGTTTATACCTTATGGCATGATGTCTGGTGTTAGTACAGATGGCATTGCTTTAACAAATTACACAGAGAAGACCAGTGCTATTATTAGCCACTTGGTTATTTAGTAAGTTTTAAAATATTTATCCAGATGAATAGGCTTTCAGCTACGCATGTACAGTATTGGTATATGTAATGAAACCAGTCAGGGACAGGGAGTGACTAGATTCCCCCAGGAAATAGAGGGTACACCTCCACATCCTTTCTGTCATCACGTTTTAACAATTAATTTTAAATCAGAAGAAGAGATGACCCTCTGCAGGATACCAGTCTGGCAGATCCCAAAACCACACAGAATCTGATGAATCTTTCCTTCACAATTACATTGATTATCACTAACAAGAAAAGAAAACTGGACTTTCTGGTTAAAAACTCTAACAAGCCAAGAGTTTGCTACTACATAATTGTCGATATACTTTATAATATCTGAACACAATACAAACTGTACTCTTTGTCAGATAATAAAAATCTTCTAATCTGATAAAAAGCTGAGGAAAGATAGAGAATTTGATTGGATTTACCAATTACAACCTCTATAGCTGGTAGGGATTAAAATCTCTGTTGGAATTGGAGTCCAGGCATTTAAGCAGTCTTTATCATGTATACTGTTGCAAATTGAGACTATTTTGTTTTCCAAACCAAAAAACAATGTTATCACAAAATAACCCGCTATCCCCAAAAATGTACAATTTTTTAAAAATGTGTTTCTTATATTTTCAGAACTGAATGAAAGATTTACAGCAGCCGATGAAGATGCAGATGAATGTGTTAACTGTTCGAACTGTATTGAATTGTCTTTGTGAAAGTGATTAGGTAACTGTTAGCTTAGGAAGATTTGTTGTAACAGACTGTTTGATGTAACTATATAGTTTAATACCCCTACTCGTTCTGTAGAAAAACACAACCACAATGTAGATAGGCAAAAGTTCTGCTATTACAGATTCTAAAATGGTTAAAATATTTATTTTCCTCTAGAACCTGATGTACAGTCTAACCTATCATAATTGTCACCTTTGCTCAGTGGTCACCTCTTCACAGCAGCCATTCTAATTGCCCCTCTGCAAATTTCCTATGTAAATGGCCTGGATGTAGTGGCTGTCTACCTTCTGGGCTAAGAGGAGTGGTGTTTCCTTTACAGTGTTTTCTCTCTGTCTTTAGTAGTCACTGGCACATATCTACAGTGACTTCATGTACTTCTGCCATGTTGATAGCGAAGCTCAATCAGTCAAAGGTGTTGTTTTTGTCATCACAGTTTAGGATCGAAGGAGTAGATGTACAGTCAAATATGTTGTAACAACTGCCTGAGTTCATCAGTCACAATGGTCATTCTAATTTCCCCCTTGCAAATTTTCCATATAAATGTCATGTAATGAGTTGTCACCTGTCTCTGTGGTCAGCGGTCATGTTTTTTTTAACCAAGCAGTGGTTTCACCTTCTTTCCTTTCATGGTCATTGGAGTGTATCAGTAGTGACTGCTCTAAGTATGCAAATTAAACGTCTTTTATATGAGGAGCAGGGCATAGTATATATAAAAAGCTGACTGTCTTTGGATCTTAGTAAGTTTGAGCTACTGCTTAACCAGTCAATTGATTGAATTCGTGTACACCTGTTTTCATTACTAACTACACTAGCTGGCGTGACAAAAAGTCAGCCTTATGTGTCCCAATCGTAGGTAACATTATCACATAAATTAAAGGAAATAGAAATATATCAAAACTTTGACATGTGTGAAGATGATAGGAGAATCAGTGATGATGTATTATGAACATGAGTGATTAGAATGAGGATACGATAATCTTGTGACACGGAACATTTTTATTTTATTATTTTGTTATTTTTATTTTTGCTAAATAGCTACACTAAATACATGCATCTTGACAGCATACTTCTACTGCTAAAATTAATACATGTAAATTAATAGTGATACTATTACTACTACTGCTACTAATGCAAATGCTGTTGTTACATAGTACATGCATTTGTCATGAACCAAGTTTGAGAGCTGAACCTGCTTTTATGGCTCACCTAAATATAAACGCCACCTTGTCCTTTTCCCATGGGTGGCTGCTGTATACAAGTTTGACTGTATTTACACATCACTCACAATGTTGCTTTCTATAGTAAAAGCCAAACTTCTCATGTATGCGTGCAACATCAATTATTTCAGTAATGGGTGTCATTATTTACAGTCTGATTCTGCACACCTTTAAATGGCAATTATTCGCTTTATTTGGATACTCACATCAATATTCATTTAGAAGGTTATTATTTACATGTCCCGAGAAGTACCTATGGCAAAATCAATATTAAAGTATGAGGACATTATTAGACGAGATCAACCTACATGTGTGATCCAGTACAATCTGGATTGAATCTCACATGCTGTGTTGTAATAATGAAAGGCATGCGTGTTGATAAACAAATTCTTGCTACATTTTATTGTGATGATTAGATTCTTTTCTCAACCCAGTTTGGTACCTGGCCACCATTGTAAAATTCCTAAAGCGATTGATACATTTTATATGGAAATTTCTTGATGATAGTTAAGTTGCAGAGCATAATCAGGACTGAAGAGACTTTGGTTAAACAAAATTAGTATTAAACTTTAAAATAATAATTTATATTTGAATAATTGCACATAGATGACCTGTATGACTTTTACTGTACATATTGAAGAAATCCAAACTTCAGAGGTCATTTGGAGTAAAGCAGTCTTTTGATGGTTAAATGTGTAAATAAGGCAGAACAGCAGAAACGGAAAACAACTCTTATGTGATTGTGACAGATGGAGTTGGATATCTTCATCCGTTAACCTGTGAAGTAAAGTTATCTCTGAAAAAAAAATGATTTGCCTTTGAGAAGATACATGAGTTTCATCCTTCTTGTTAGGGTCAGGAGTAATTCAGTATTTAAAAACTTGCTTGAAAAGACAGATTAAATTTTTGCTCATGGGTCACAAAGAATAGCCATATCAACATGGATAGCTTCTTTACGTTTCATCACAGGTTTTTCAAACAAGTCTCCTGTCTTTTGATTGGCTGAAAGTAGAGTAACTTAATTTCTATCAAGATAGTTTTTTTACAGAATGAACACACTTATATCAGTTTATATTTTAGGTCCTTGATGACATAATTTATTTTCCTGGATTAAAGTGAGAAGGAAATCTTGCTTGGAATATAAATTTTTGAAACTACAATATATGTCCACAATTTAGATTTTGTTGTATAGTGCACATAAAACAATTCTGAAAATGTAATAATAATATTGATATTCGGCACATGGTATTATTAAAAAACCAATGTTAACATATGAACTTGTGTACAGAGGTCACCTGTGTGCAAAGGTCAGTTGAGCCTTTCTCGGTAAGTGATCGATAGTGACATATTTGACAGTGTTGTCAAAACTTACTGTTTTTATTGCAGATTATTAGAGCTTGTTTCCAGGTATATATTCATCATAGTCAATAGTTATCTTCAATACAGTTTGTTTTATTTGCAGTACATGCATTAACATTTATGCAAACTCCACTTGACACATTTAAAATGCATGTCAAAGAAGCTGATCTTTTTTAAAAATGGTGACTGTTTTGATGATCTTTTCATAAAAATGTAGTACTGTTTTCAACATTTATGTAGAGATTTAAACAAGGTCCATATTTTTGCTGAATATATTTCAAAGTATGAAAGCTCTTTCTGAGATCCATCAAAGAAGAAGCAAAAAATGAATAATTTTTTTGGAATGTGTATTGTGGGTAGTAGATTAGAAAGTGGCTGATGGGGTGTGTGCTTTTTTAAACACAGTTCTAAATCCATCAGTGCCATATTCTGCTTACTCAGACAGGTATTTTGATCAAATAAGTATCTTTCATTCTTAAGTTCAATTTTAGATTCTTATTTATTCTGTTTCTCTTAACTGTGGTAGAGCTATATATATATATATTGGTAAAACACGATGTCACCAGACTAAATTGTGTGACAAAAGAAATGAAATTTGTACTCTACTTTTAATTTGTTTGATAATGCCTGCTATCTTGATTTTCCTAAATTTTGTTTCTAAATACAGCTGAAAGGGGGGTTGACTGGCATAGTTTAGTCACTAAAGCACAGATTCAAGAATGTGAAACTTTGGCACAGCTTATGTTAGTAACAAATTATTTTGGAGCATAAGTCTTCAAATGATAATACATGTGAGCTGTGGAAAAATTATACATAACAGTATTCATAAATTATTAATCAGTGGTTGGCAACATACGGCATGCATGCCACAAGGTGGCACATCAAGAGGATTTGTGTGGCATGCAAAGGGTAGCCAAAAATCTTGATTGTAACATTGTTGTTCTCTTACTGGTGGCACACGCCCATTTAGTTTATAATTAATCTGGTAAAAATGGCACGCTATGTAAAATAGGTTGCCGACACCTGTTATAGATAACTAGCCAGCAAGGTATATGCAGACTAAAATACATGTTGTCAGTACATGACACAGTTCAGACACAGATAAGAAACAGATTAGGCTTAGAAACAAACTGATCAATGCTTATTCAACTTGAGGCTGCATCTTTTAAATATTTTGATTTCAACAGAGCTCGAACATGGTAGAACATGAAGAAAGGAAGATGGATACTGAAGTTTAGGTAAATAATGAACTATGGCCATTTCTTCCTCCAGCCCCTTTTCTCTATTCCCCCTTCTTATGGTGACAAGGGGGGAGCTTCCCCCTTTAAATAAAATTCTGGCAGTATCTCTTGTGTTTATTTGTCAAAAATATTCCTAATCTTCACCCTCTCTGGCTACCCATCCATCTGTGTGCCTCTTTCAGATGTTTACATTGAACAGAGACCCCTTGCAAACAAATTACCTGGAATTAGATTGCAGTGTAGTTTATCAAAAGCAAATATTTAGCAAACAGTGATTTTTTGCCTTAGATTATCAGCAACCTAGAATACCTTGTTCTCCATGTGGTTTGCGATAACATGACTTTGGATGATAATCTTTAACAAAAACATCAATTGTTCATTACTTGAATTTTGAGCAGTTGAATTTTAAACAGCTTCTTAACAGAACTTATGTAAACATAGATAATGTATACTTTCAGTAATTGAAATGTCAGATATTTTATTCAAACAGAAATGATAATATCTTAAAGATCTTTACAGTAACGCTATTCATATAAGACCTATCAGCATATGAGACTGAGATACTAAAACATCTCTATTAACTGTGTGTATCAAAATATGCACATATGTCAGACAGATTGTGAAATAATTTTTTACTTGACTGTTTTACCATTATGAATTACTTTTTAACTTGAAAATGCCTATGAAATGTCTTGACCACAACTTCATATTTAATAGCAGTAAATTACAAACGTGCGACTATTGTATTGCTTATTTTTTCCAGGAGTCACAGTCCCTTGCCCAAGCCAGATTATCCCCTTCTTCACTTAGTATAGGGGAACAGAACAATGAACAAAACCACAACCAGGCTCCTGTTTCACAGCCAAGATGCAGAAATTACTGTCCACTTATTCTTTGGATGATTGTATACATTACACAAGTTATATTTCTTGGCAAATTTCACTCTCTGCTTTCGATTGTAAATGTATTGTCATTTCATCTACCTTTTTTTCTCAACAGATTATTCTTTTCAGTCCCTGCTATATTTGTATGTCATCTTTTCTCCTTTTTATTCTTTTTTTTGGTGGTGTAGCCTTTTTTATCTGAGGCACTGTTTCTGTTGACTCTTATCCCCTTTTATTGTAAGTATTGTCTGACATTTTTCATTTTGAATGTTTTTCATCATAATTTTTTCTCTTTGAGAGTATTATGTTGCAAGATGTGGGAAATGTGCCCTGCTCTGACTGCACAGGGTGTGCACATATGGACGTTTGTTCATTTTGCTGTTGTTGGACCAGTGAGATGTGGGAATTGGATGAAAGTTACTGCACATATAAGGGGAGGATGATAGGCCATTCTTCATCCTCTTCTTCACTGGATTATTCCCTTCTTTCTTTGGATGGTTATTGATCTTCTATTAGGAAAACCTAATGCCCTGCAAGGCAAGAATGTTTAGCAACCTCCTTGGTTTGGAGATGACCTAAGGCAAAATATGAAAAGGAAATGAATAATGAGCCTCTTTAAGAGGTTTAATCAATCAAAACAGAAAAATTAATGTCTATGTAGGGTTCATTTGAGTGTCTTTTGATGTAAGAGATGATTGACAACATCATATGAAATTGCAAAGATTATGTTATATTATGTCAGAGATTGTGAAAAAAGCCTTTGCGCTCCATTTGTATGGGTAACTGTAGGTTTTCAAAGAGTACTGGAGGCAATTAATGTCCAAGCATACTTTACAAAACTTTAAGCAGAACATAGGTGTGCATTAGTCTCAAATGACACTTCTGAACTTGTAAAATGCATGTTTTCTAAATTCACAATTATAGCAGTAGTTGATATTTCATTACATCATAACAAAAATTGATTGAATATGTGGAAAACATTGACTGCCTTCTTAGGGTTTCAACCGCTCTGGTGGTCTAGTGGTTAGAGCGTCCACCTCGGATGCAGGAGTTCGTGGGTTCAATCCCCGGCCGAGTCATACCAAAGACTTACAAAAATGGTGCTAACAGCTGCCTCGCTTGGCGCTCAGCATTAAGAGGTTAGTGTTAGGACTGGTCGGCCCGGTGTCAGGATAATGTGACTGGGTGGGACATCATGCTACATGTCTGCAGCATGATGCCCCAGTGCTAGACATCACTATAAACTGCCACATTGCAGACATCGTAGCGATATGATTGAAAAATTGTTAAAGCTACGTTAAAAATCAAAATCACATCACATCACATCACATCTTAGGGTCTCTTAGATCCTGATCGATCCTTGTCTGTGTGCCATCAACTTTAAGGATATTTTCTTGCATATTCCAATCTTCCCTGAATACAAAGTATGTCCAGTTTTGTCTCTTCCGGGAGGTATTTCATTTTCAAGCTCTTCTTTCAGTCCCGCCATCTTTAGATTGCAATTTCATTCAGCAAATACTGGCTGATGATAGTAATGAAAGGCAATTTATATTTAAAGTTAGGAAGTATATCAGGTTATTGGAGCTCGGAAAGTGTCAATGGTGATATCAGTAGGTGGGTTGGGAACAGACTACTGCTGTAAATTAGAAAGGTTAGCTGGTTATCATACTGGTTGCACTGCAACTGATTATTGTTTGCATCATATGCAGTAGCAAAAAAACTATCTGAGTAAACCTAATTGTAGAATGTATTGTATTTATATAGATTTTTCTAGTGTTTTTGATTTCATTTAGCATGCAATCATACTGTACATATTGATAAAAGTAATGCAAGTTGCAAAAGTTTGTATACCAAATATATATTTTTCTAGAATTTAAAAGAATGTTTACTTGAGCATTTGTATTCTTTGTCCATGTTTAAAAAGTTATACACAACTCAGAATATTGGATGCAAAACTTGATCCCTTGACCCCAGGTTTCCAAACTTTATCAGTGCAAAAATGTCAAAGATATCAAATAATTAAAACACTACTCAACAAGGAAGGCAACTTAATAGAGGGTCTGTGTTCCTAAAAATTATCTGGATGCACATCAGCTAAGCTCCTTCAGTAAGTCTATAAAAATATAAAATGATATTTGATCAGGTAAAGCAAAACGAATGCACACACACACACACATTTAATCATGACACTGTCTAATTTTTGAATTACAGTTATTGATCAAATAATTTGTGATGCAGACTACTTTTCAAAGCATAATGGACAGACATAACAGTATATTAACTACTTTTCTTAATGGTAAAGTAAAGATCTTAGCAGGTATTTCTTTGACACAAAAAGTTAAAAACAAACAGAGGTTAGTTTTTTTTTCACCCATTTCATATCAGATGTATTTTATTGTGTGGCACACACAAACATAATAATCTTATTACTCATTTTTGATCCAATCATTGATATCAGCCTTATTTTTGATCATGCCTCCATTCAGCTTTTATCCTATTATTATTATTATTATTATTATTATTATTATTATGTCACAGATAAGTTATATAACTTTTCAAAAAAATTTCATTTTAATTCTTTTAGATACGAATGCTACATGCCGTGTATCAAAATATGTTATAACTCGTTTCGTAAGCATCTAGTAATTCAGTAGGTAAACCACATAAAGGGGCTGTTCACTTTTTTACACTTGTATGCAGTCAGCACTTGAGGTGAGTAAGTCCCCTATTAAAAAATGTCTTTTATAAAGTAAATAATTATGATGCCAATAGAGACCTGTTGTCATCTATTATCCTGCACTAAGATGTTTTATTCGTCCACTAGTGTAAGTGTGGCAAATTAGTGTGGTTTTATATTTTGTGAAATTCATTTATCAGATAATCATGTACAGCAATTAACTTCTCATTGTGAACATGTGTTTCTCAGTATGAAATTTCTTTTGTTAAATATAGTTCTAGCTTAATGGAAATATATGTCTCATAATTTTTGATTAAGTATGTGTTGTCCAGTTATACATATGTTCTACTGCTCCGTTGGCCTAAGTGATTAAAGCGTCTGCCTTAGATGCAGTAGGTCGCAGGTTCAAACCCAAGCCAAGTCATACAGAAAACTTCTTAAACTGGTAATAACATATACCTTGCTTGGCACTCAGCATTAAGAAGTTAGTGTTAGGACTGGTCGTTCTGGTGTCAGAATAGTGTGGCTGGGTGGGACATATCATGCTACATGTCTGCGGTATTATGCCCCACTGCTAGACATCACTATAAACTGCCACTCTGCAAACATCATAGCGATATGACTGTAAACTGTAAAAATAATTAAGCTATGTAGAAAATGCAAAATCACACAAAAACACGTATGTATGTTCTAATAAGGTGTAAAGTGAATGAGAAACTTATGTTTTATGTAATTAGTACATAGGCCACACTTTATTTTATGCTAGGTGAGAAAATTATTTGCTTGTAATTTCATGTCAGCCTCACTCTATTTTTTTCCATTTTGGTTCTAACTAATAATAAATGCATTGAACCCACAACCATCATTGTTATTATTCCTGATCAAAAATAAGACATTTAGTAATGGTAGTAAGATTTTACATGAAGCTGTTTTTTTATATCATTGTTTCAGATGGTTACCAGCCGAATAAAATACTTATTGTTAATGCATGTGAATCCATTTCTTTTGTTTTTAGGCTATTATGCTTGTTGAAGCCATTATGAATACTATGGGCAGCCTTAATTCACCGCTGAAATTACATCACTGACATAGTATACAATGAAATTATTTGAAGAAACATACTGAAAGGAATTCAAATTAAAATCTATATTGATATATTTTGCAACATTTCACTTTATTAAAATAAAAGAAAATAAAGTCAAATAAAACGTAATGAATTATACAAATCAGTTTCAGTGATAAACTATTATTCAAAATGGAATAAAAGGATGATAATCACACTATAAGATTTGAAATATAATAAAATTACATGTCATACAACAGAATTTCCATACTACCGGTACTGATATACTGTAAGAAAGAGTAGACTGACAAGGAAAAGCCCTTAAATTTGTGAAATGTTCATGAAAATTGGAGGGAAAGAAGGAATTTTCTACTGCCTCATGATGACTGAAAAAATACATAATTGAACCATAAATGTACCTATCAAGTTCAATTTCTTGAGTTCTTTCAGAATATTTATTAGGTGGGGGAACTCTAGTTACATGAGATGCAGCTATTGTATGATTCAGTGGATGCTTAACCTAATCATATTTGGATACCTAATCAATGCAGTTAGATGATCAGATTGGTCAAATAAGCTGATTACCCCTTTCTGTGCAACATATCTGCATCTTTTCTTATGTGGAAGTCAAGACAGGTTTAGCAGTACACTATGTCAAGACACTGTCTACAACATGTGATCTCATTAAATGCTAGTAACAAATAATAAAGTTCATCTTCCCCAGTTCACTGTTTGATACAAAAATTTAATGAAACTGCTTTGTAAATCTTAACATTATTTGGTAGTTTGCACTGTGAACAGAGTACAGCTGTATTAAGCATTATCGGCAATCCATGTAGTAAACTTTGACTACCCCACCTAACTTTGCAATGAATTTTTCTGACTGTTAGGGTAAATTTCAATGCTGAATCCCATGTTCTGTGTGTCCTTGAGAATGACTACATTAAATATACAGTCCATAAATTGCAGTGAAATAAGATGTGGCTGTACCATCCAGAATATAATCAGATTGCAGGAAAACAGCTTTTCCTGACAATGTAAAAATTGGCTGTGCCAAAGAAAACCAGTATTCATCTCAGGGATGAACAGATGAAGATTCACACCTTGAGAATATCTGGGTGCATTTCCTACTCTTAACAAAATCAGACATTCAATGCTGCTTGACATCTAGCATGTTAATTATCTGTTACTTTTGCCTACTTGTCAGTTCCGAATGAGTGGTAGCAGAAGCCAACATTTATATCTACGCTGGCATCCAGTGCAAACTAGATCATAAATTTGGTTCAGATCATGACGGCTTAGTATGTTCATAGCGAAGACAGCAGGTTAAAAATCCTTCTAATATCAAGCTTGATGGGTAACAATTGTTTCATAGTAAGATTACAGGTAGCATTGTGATAAATGTACTGTATTGAGTAAAGTGATTATACTTTTGAGTATTTGTTGCAGATCAATCATCACAATGAGCACTGTATGGAACTAATTTTCCATGATAACTGTAAAAGTGGATTTTTTTAAAAAGTCAGTCATTTTCATATAATGGTATATAAGTTGTAAGGACTATTTGTCAAAATTTTAATCAACCCTTTTCTATAAAATTTTCTACATCTGAACATATGCATTTGAAAAGAGTTACAATGTTTTGTAAATTAAAATGAGTTACATACACATTATTATGAATTTCATTAGTTCTACATTTAATGATGCATCCTACATTTTAATATGTGGTCATATATCTAATTGATATGGTATGAGTGAGTCTACAAATGGGAACAGCTTTTGATTATAAAAATGCACTTTCCCTAAGCCAAATGTTCTTGGTTTTTTAAATTCTGTTCAGTAATGGTCAAAAGTGAGCCGTGAACAAAAATGAATGTCATCCTGTAAATGAATGCTGGAATAGACAAAAAAAAACTTGTGTACAAAATGCATGGGAACCTTGTAAAAGGAATCATTCGATCAAAAAACTAAATAAATAAAACAGTATACAAATAAATCTAATATCGATCGACATGCTTATGGTTGAAGTGAGCAACAATTTAAGATAAAATTGCTGATCATTTAGTGAAAATCTAAACAAAGTCTGGCACTGCAATCCATGACATGGTGTCAGGACACCACGACTTGCAGTCTGTGAGTGCATGTACAGCATATATCATCATTACTAAGGTGTGTAATTGGGCGAAGAACTTGACTTCAATTGCTTTGGCACTAAATAACCTACATGTGTTGGTATGCTATAATGCCCCAAAACCAAACAGCTTTAGGCTGAGGTTTTTTTGCAGATATTCAGGCAGCCAAGATCAAATAGGTGTAAATTAGGATGTTTAGTGATTTTACTGTTACTGGACAAATAAAAGCATCGACCCTGATCCAGGAATGCCTGAAAGCGTAAATCTTAATTACTTTTAGACATGAATCATTCTACCTTTTCTGATTTTTTACCAAAAATCTCACACCAAAATCAATGATGGCTGACATTATTGATTAAACATGTGGCTCAGGTGATAGGAGCCATTAAGAAGATCATATCGTTTCCACAATGGTGGTTTCTGAATCTGATTTTTTGGCAGTATAACACGACCAAGACAGTAATAATTATTATTTAAGTAACCTTCTGCAAGACATATTTATTCTAGTATACAATCATGTTCCAATAAATGCATATATTCACATTTCTTATTGTCGCAGTATTTTTGTTTATATATATATATATATATATACTGTATATAATGCCCTAAGTGTGTCTATACTGATTTTCACCAGTCTGCAATGTTTCCAGTGTTTGGGTCAGCTGTTTTTAATTACGTCTGCAGTTGCAAAGTGGTGAACGGTCCAGGTTGACTTTGCCATGTTTGCATTTAGAACAGTCTCCTATGCAGGAGCATGTGATAAGCCCTTTGCATGCTCTTGAGACCTCCATTATTATCATCCAAACTGGTACCAACGATTATAACACCTTGGACCAGGAGAAGAAACCACTTGTTGTGACTCATATTTTTGGCAGACATCTGGCTGGCCTCTGGCTTGGGGAAACATTGCATATTTTACAGCATCACTGCCATATGTGCCAGTCTTGAAGAGCCAAGATCTGAGCACTGCCAGTGTTCCATGCATTCTCTGGTTGTGATACCCCATGCACATCAGCCTGCACAAGGGCAATGGCAAAAGTAAGTATGGCAGGCCTATTCAAATTAGGTCACAGAGACATTTATGTATCTCGCCCATCACCTCTTTGAGGAACTGAATATAGATTATGATCACTTCCAGAAGGTATCACAAATCCAATCCTGTAGCTCTGTCAATGAGACAAGGAAGGAACTCTTCCACCAGCGGCATAATGCCATCCACACATGTTACTAATTCAACATACTCATCAGGCATTGTACCAAGCTTTAATGTGAACAACCAGCACACAATTATAAAGGGTATGTGTATTGCATTCCAATATTCATTTCACTCTCAAACCGAGCAGAACGATGGAAGGACCTACACATATCAAACTTTTGATCAGAGCTTCGCGTGGTGTCATACGAAAATTTTCTTAGACAAAAAAGTCAAGATACTTGCTATATCTGTAAGAAGAAATGGCACTGGTCTTCAGAGTATCCAGACCTTCAGAAGAAAATCCAACAACATGTGCTAGAAGAGACAAAAGTCAAGATACCTGTTATCATTGTCAAGAAAAAGGACATTGGTCTTCAGATTGTCCTCAGAAACAACAGGAGCAAGAAGAAGAGAGGTGTTCTGAGCAGGAAGAATAACATGTACCCACCCCAAAGGAAGAGCCCAGACACGTTGAGAAAGGGAAACATAAGAAGAAACAAACACGAGATGAAAGTGAGGAAAAAGTGGAGGAAAAACTTGGGAAAGTGAAGAAATCTTAAAATAAAACCAGAGTGAACACAGATACAGAAGAAGCCTATGAACTTTGTAAACTGTTATGTTGTGTTGTGAATTGGATTGTAAAATTTGTACCGGAATAGACCAGGCATAAAACGTAAGTGTCTCTTGGTTTTGATTTTTAGAATAAGAATCTACACTCACGCACTCACACACGTACATGATGGTGAAAAGGGATTTTCGAGTTTTTAATTGATTTTGGCAATTGAAACACTATCTCGTTTCTAGAGAAGTGAGTGGCCCTGGAAAGGAACTTTGACTTTATGTTTGTTTGAAAAAAGACAAATTTAGGAACAGGAAGCAATCAGCTTTAACTGCCTTAAGCCTTTCCACGGCCAAGGCCTACTTCTGGACTGCCTCCTGTCGATGATGATTGGGTAGAAATAACTAGGGGTGGTACGGCAGGTGTAGTAACAGGGTTGGGTTGTTTAGCTCGGGAAGGTCTTGTTCTCTTCGGTCGTAATAAAGAAGTCTGATACATTTGTTTCGGACTCCTTAACTCTGCTAAAATGTCTAAAAGTACCGTGACCCTTTGACTTTCACTATTCTCTCTTAGACCGTGTTTCTTCTCTGGTTCTTCTTCCTGCCATTTCCTTCTTGCCTCGTCTTTTTCTCGCTGTTGTTGAAGGAGAAAAGTGTGATCTTCTTCCTTCTGCTGCTGCAAATATTTATCCAATTCTTCTTTCTGTCTCTGTTTAAAATTCTCCACGTGTGGTAAAGAAGGAGAAGGTGGCGAAGGTAATGGTATCGGAACAAATTCTTGTGAAGAAGAAAGAAAATCCACTAGTCCTAATTAAAATCAACCTCTTATTTAAGCAGGCCTGTGTTGATTTGGGTAGTCGCTGCAATTCCATCGCTTCACGTCTCCACAGCCGGTGCACACCAATTCATCGTCTTCTTTGTTTCGGTCATTATTGAAAACTGTGTCGCATTGATTGACTGCGCACAGACGCTGGCGCTTCTGCTCTTTTCGGATTTGACGGAATTTCGTAACGCGTGTTTGGATTGGTGAATTAACTCTATCTGTTTCGATCCTCCCTTTTCCTATAAATATCCGCAGTTCACCGCATTCCCTTCACCTGTTCTCGTCACAAGATGTGGACCAACGTAGAATCCTATAATCTCGTATCGTCAATGCTGTTCCGTACGGACTTACCCATGTATATCAGACGATCATGGACAATTATCAGGATAACTGATACAAGCGTTTGGAAAAGAAGAATTTATGTGGAGAGACAAGGCTATTTGAAGAGGGTTATGATTTAAGGACCAGAAGTCAGACAAAGTTCGAGGAAAAGAAGACCTTAGCGATGCCCTCTATGTTAATGGAATAATGTTAACATAAACCCAAAGGCCCTTTTCAGGGCCACTCATATGCCTCGAAATAAAATTGCTTTCTTGCCTCAAAATCTTTTTTTTAAACGTTGTTTATATGTTTATAATCCCACGATATATTCCCATGTTATCTTTTTTCCTGAACGCTATACAGTCTCACGATATATTCCCATGTTCAATTCCCCTTGACGCTATACAGTCCCATGTTCAATTCCCCTTGACGCTCTACAGTCCCATCCATGTTACAATTTCCAATGTTAAATTCCCCTTGACGCTGATGTACAAACCCCCTAGTTTTACATTAAAGTCCCCTTCACGCTTTAGAATCCCACTTCACTACTATCGTCAGGGGAAAAATCACCATTCATCCAAAAGTAAACACTAAGCACAAAAGCCTAGATAAATTCTTCACTTGTACATGCCTGAATGGCAGACAGTAGGGCGGACTGTGCAAAGAAGAGATAAAAAAAGAAACAGACAAGAGATGATTGAAATGGGTCTTAAAACGTTTAAATAACATAATATGTGCTGCGTCAGCCCAGCACAGTTGTATAACAAAGCCCAAAGAAATGATTATCTTTCATATTGAGCAGATAAAGAACATGTTTTGACCTAATTCCAGGCTGGGAACAAAGGACAGGATTTATGCGGGGCGAAAAGTTAAACTCGGTAATAATAATGCTAATAATAATAATAATACTAGTTACGGATAATTAATTTAGCAAATATTACCGCATCAATTGAGTAAGTCAGATAAAATTATTCAGATATGTAATTTTCGTAACATTCAAATGGAAAGTTAGACTTTTTCATTTAAACCCAACTCCCAGTGCGTGCACAAATTGATAGCCAGTGGAGTTGTAATGACAGAAGAGTTTCGTACTGATTTTGTTGCGATTGTGGCTTCTGTGTTAAGTCATTCGTTTTCCCAAATCAACGGTTCCTCCAAAGCATTGATAGGCAATCTGAACTCCAACTGACAGATACTAAAATTATTTTTTAATTGCTATGCATTGCAATAAAAAAGTTCTAATGATTACATCTACATTTGCTCAGTTACAGTATCCTTTTAATTTGCACAGTTGTATTAACAATTAGGCTTTGTCTGCCGACAGACGTTCTCGTCCGAAGAAGAGCTCGATCAAGTTTAGAAATGTTTTAAGCAAACGGAAAGATCCTATGAAGACAGTTACGTCAATATACGCATAATGTCTCTTGTGTAAATGCGGTATACTTTACAGTATAACGCAATGATATACATGCTGGTTTGCAGTGTTGCGTGACACAATGCACCATGCCAGGGTCTCGGTCAGTCGGGATTAACACTGCGATTCTTGCTGCAAAGTATATCAGCTAGGGTTTGATTCAGAAATAATTTTCAATTTAACAGATATGTTTCTGTATCTCGAAATTAAGGATTTAAACTGCACAACAACTGTTAATATTTCTTAGAATATTGTGCACCTGCATGCAGTTAGTTTTCAATAACACTTTCCTTGGGTGTGTTGTTTCCTCTTTTATTATACAAGTTTATATAGGAATCAAATGACATCTCAGTTATGCACTATTAAGACTTCACATATCATTTTGGTAATAAGGTTACAGTGATTTAAATTCTCCTAAATAAAAAAGGTGAATAATATTACCACTTGTTGAGTTACATGCGCCTACTCAACCGCTGCTCAAAACCAGTGGTTGTAGGGATTTATTCCCGATTCTTTTGGGAAATAAGGACAAATAACAAAAGATATAATTTGACACCTAACTAATAAATTAGTTCCACTGTTATAATTTGGTCTCCAAATGTTAAAATGGCATAATTACTGTAAAGTTGAGACAGTGAACAGAGGCTGAGTTCGATTAAGTAGCTTTGTAAAGCAAGTGACTCAGTTGTGCTGCAGAATCTTCCCAAGATTTTCCGTCAAAAGTGCAACACACTTATCATTAATATGTTCTAAACAACGACAAAACAAACGTGAGAAAAATGTTTATTCTTTACTGTGGCATGATTAAACCGATGACTGTTATACAGGTTGACATAAGTTTGTTTCCCTTATTTAGAAAGCTAAATAAATCTTTCAAAATATTATTAACAGATTATAATGGAATTTCTTGTGTATTAGTTTTCTTTAACAAGATATATTCCAACGTTAATTGTATGTTTTGTATATTGTTTTTAAAAAATTCAAATGTGCTTAGTGACATATATTATGTCAGATATAATGAGCGCGATTCGAATATATTTAACACATTTTAAGTCATTGAATGTATGCATTTTCAGTGATGCTAAAGGTATCCACTTAAACTATTGTAATTTCAACATTATTCCTCCACCTAGATTCAAAACGATAAATCGCGGTGATCCTATGCTTCACGTTTACAAAATCGGCGATCTTCTTATAATCTGATGCACGATCTTTCTAGAGTTATGTATGGTCACAAGACAGTATGCACCGCACCAGTGTTGATTATCTTCTGCACCTGACATTTACATAAGATGTCTCCAATGTTTCCACTCAAGTTTACTTTGCTCTTCATGTAACAATTGCTGGGTGATAAATTACATTCACGTATCTAAATAGTTGAAAGGGTATCTGAATACGGTAAATAGTCTAATTTTTAACATGATCAGAATTCAATGGAATATTTTTTTTAATAATGTCGAACATTTTTTTCTTTTATCTTTATTGTCTATATTCTTTGTATTGACGTGCAATGTTGTTGTTGTTGTTGTTGTTGTAGGGTTTAACGCCATTTTTCAGCACACGATAGGTTATACATGGCGGCCAGTATTAATGGTGGAGGAAGAACCCGGGAAAACCCCGGAAAGAACCACCCACCCACGAGAAGCTACTGGCAAGTTTTCTCACATACCCACATTAGCCGAGACTCGAACCCACGCAGACAGAGGAGAGATGGCAGTGATCCGTAAAGGAGAGCACTTTAGACCACTCGGCCACTCGGGGCCCCGAAGCACAATTTCTATTTAGAGAAAGTACGCGTTTCTTGTTCAAAAGCAGCACATATTTGTCTTCTGTTTTCTGAGAACTGTGTCCAGACTTAAACATGTTCCTTTATTCTGATCAATAAATAAGAACATAAGCATATCTTGGAAGTGTGTATTGACATGCGAATATGTTCTTTCCGATCTAATACTGAGATTTTATGAAAATCAAATTTTATTGAAGTCATTGAAAGTTGAATTTTCAATGCTACTAAAATTATTTGACCTCGCATATGTCTCGCGTGAGCTTATACAGCTTTACGCTTTAAGACAACAATAATATTACTACAAATTAAGTTTAAATGTTCCAAAAGTTTAATCTCATATTATACGATCAAAACTCGTGCATATGGAATATTTGCTGGGAAGATGTTATCTCCCATGAATATTTAAAACTTAAACGTAATCTATAAAAGTTCTTCAGTGGACATTTTACTGTTATTTGCGTGAAAGATATCGTCTTTATTCTTATTTTATCGTTAGACTATTTTATATTGCACGGGAAATAGGTTACAAGATTTCACTTTAGAGTGGTTATCTCTACTTACCCGGTGAACAAGAATTTGTTTTGTTTCGTTTGGTGCTTTACAACACAGCACCACAAGTAGGTAAGTTAGTGCTGACACAATTAGAGTAAATTGCATTGCCAAACGACACACTACGGCAGCTAATCCAACCTGGTCCGATGCTAGGATTCGAACCCGCTGAATTTCGGTTGTGAATCTGACAAATTAAGCACTCGGCCACGCAGCTCCTACGATTTTGTTGATATTTTATTTCTTTAATTTTGTTTATGGTTCAAAAAGCACGTGCCGTACGTTTGATGAGGACTTTGGGATTCGATATTTGAAAAGGATGTATTGAATGTCAACATCGACTTGTTTACTTTGTTCTTCACATTTGTTAGTCTGATAAATTATTCTCAGGTCTATGCATGTGAAGTATGTTAAATTACACTCAGGTCTCCACAAAGTTTAAATGATATTTGAAACTAGTACATGGTCTGTTTGTTTAGTGGGGTTGATCAAGTGCGTATCTAATGAATGTACTTAATCTATATGTGTGCTTTTATACAGTGTTACTCGTTGGATGTCTGATCAAACGAGTCATAATTCGCTTAGCATGTTTAACAAATGTTTTGCAATGGTGGGTGGGTTCGGGCATGGGGAACATTACTAAAAACAAACCCCGGCATATTACATTGATTTTATGGTATTTAAATCCTTTCCCGATATATATTCTTACTTGGTTAATTTTTTCCTACATCTGACTTCAAACGAAGTTGTGCATTAAATGCATTGATTTATTGAATGTGGAATTGACATGTTAGAAAAATGGCTTATGATAGATTCCTATTTATCGTGTTTGCATATAATTATAGTCATAATTAAACCACCCTTACACATAGGTCGGAATACGGAAGTCACTGTGATGTTTCAAAATTATCAATTAGAAGTAAATAAATGGTGCAATGCCACTAGTGAACCATGCATATACTTTCGTATTTAACATTTGTTTGGAATTTGTTAATTGAACACGAAGAGGAAGGGACTCGTAACAATACGCTAGTTTCATTATTGATTGATATTTATGTAAGCAAAGCTTACCCGAACATCCTGAGTTGAGGAAACACATGGTGTTAATTATTTTTTTTATAGAAATATTTAGACGTACTTTGTGCTCTCTCTCTCTCTCTCTCTCCAGGATATTTTCATTCACGTACAAATACCAGCTTTAACGGATATTTTCCTTCTTGTGCAAGCTTAAAGCATACTAAAGCGTCGTATCATCCATTGTCGACTCGTCACAGAAGCCAAAAGTAGGACAACCGGTCTTAGTGGAAGAAACGCTATGATAATATGTAACACCTCCGTGGCCGAGTAGAACAGCACTTCCTGAACAAAAGGCACTATAAGTGGAAAAGTATATGCTACAGATCAGCAAAGAAGATCATAAGAAAAGCGATTGTGAAGAATCAAAAGAATCCGTAATACACTGTAGGAGGAGCATGAGAGGAGGGTAAGTGAATTCTCGCGTTTCAACGAAGACTGATAAAGGTAGTCCGAGTTTCCTCTGACGCTTGCCACCCCATTTTTTGATATTTGGACAGTTATGTTGGCGTGTAGGGTCAGAGCGCATTCCCTATCGAAAGTTGGAATTCGCCGACACCATTTGGTGTCGGCATGGTGTAGCCGCTTTCCAGCCGACCCAGCACACTTGAACGACCTTTCATCGAGATATGCCTGCATGAAATCGATAGGAATGTGATTTATTTTCTAAAAGGTCGCGAGCATAACATTTGTGATGTAATTAATCAGCTGACAGACGAGACGAAAGTACGTCATTGCTGAAATTTGACCTGGATCTGGCCATTTAAATTCCGAGTCACATGACTATACAAATCTCTGAACCTACATGTTAATGACATCAGAGGTCATATAGTCACGTGATATCGACAATAAACAAATTTTCCAAGTTGTTGTGCATATAATTTGGACATATTATATATGGAAGTCACTTAATGTTTGTAAATAAATGTAATGCACACTTAATTCTCAATATATTTATTCTGAGAACAACGAACAGAAACATGTCGGTATCGCAGCATGGTGGAGAGAACCATTTTCAAGAAGTACCGAGCACTTGTTAGCGATGTTTTATTGTTGGTGGCACGTGATTGCCACATTGACACGTGCTCTTCAAAGTGAAACTGGTTTTCTTCAAATTGCTGCTACATTTACTGATTTTCGTCGCTGTTTTCAAAGCAAACATTTTGAGAAATTTACGTATTTTCATTTTTCTATAATAATTATATGACGTTTTTATCTGTTCGATTTGTTTTCCTACAATAACACTAGAAATGGTTTGTCGTTGATATCACTGATGTCGTGATGTAGGTTGTGAGAGTTGATTAGTCACGTGACTAGGAGTACAAATGAACAGATCTAGGTCATTAAAGGACATTCTTTTGCCGAAGCTAATGCCAATACAAGGAGGACCTTGATATATAATTGTCTATTCTGCTTATTACCTACCACAAGAAGTCTTTAATTGAACACGAAGGTCGTACATGTTTAAGGAGAAGGCTATGTCATGTGCAACGGGCTTCCTTCTCGGTCCTGTAAGTTGCATAAAGGGCAATAATAGTATGCGTATTTCTTGATTAGGGCATATCCTTGCTCTGAGGAAGATACAGCTAATTTTATAGTTGTAGTTTAATATATATATATATATATATATATATATATATATATATATATATATATATATATATATATGGGGGCCTTAGGTGGCGGAGTGGTCAAAGGCCTTTACAGAACTCTGATCTCTCATCTCTGTTCGTGGTTGCTTTCCCGGGTTCATTCACCACCATATTTACTAGTCACCATTTTTCTCTCAACCCCCACGCTGACACACAAGCAAATGGTACTAGTATATACGATTAAAATACTTTCAGTTTGATATGTCAAAGATTTAAAGTTACATTTAAACAAACCGGAGTATAATCTGGCAAATTGAAGTTTTACAAAGGAACACAATGTCTGAGTGGCTTTCTTGTTAGTAAATCGACAGTCTAACTATGTAAACTAGCAACAGGGATGGTGGACACCCCATTAGATCTACGAATTAGAGGACACAGTTAGATAAGGAGGAAATAATGGACATACAAGGTATTGGATGGTAAATTGAGGACTTTAACGCATCTGGAGGCTCGTTGACCTCAGCGCTGTCAATTCCTGCTGCTGTAGATGATCGGGGACCGACCGGTGGTAGATCGTTGTTGATTGTCTGCGCTGCTGTTCATAGCTGGGTGTTTACAGCCAGCTGATGGGCCATGAGAAAAACAATAGGAACTGCCGGAAACCGGTCTCTCGACCAACCATTGTATTGAAACCAATGCGATATCGTGACCGATGATCATGTAGACTGATTGTAATAAACCCACGTGGCTCCCTCTGCGCATGTGCAAAGAAGTTTTTAAATATAATTGTACACATGTCACTGGAACACCAAGTCTGCAGAATATTTTGCAGCGTGTTTGTATCAATGTCAGTAAAGACAACCAACAGATTGTAGTTATCTGTGACGACTTTGGGAATCTATGTTTTTATGTCTACCTCGGGAAATTATCCAGGCTGGATCTGCCTGTTTGTCAAGCATGACATCGTCAAGCATGACATCGTTGTTAATGTTGCCATGAAGATGTTCAACTAATGGGGCATCATCGATGTTGGTGATAAAGTCAATAATATCATCGCCGTCCTATTCCCGAGAAGAATTTTGAGATGTCGTATGCCGGTGTGATTTGGAAATGTCGACGGCGAAGATTGGTTGGTTCTGTTACTAACGTTTGTTATCCCATGGTTGGTGTAGGAAAGACAAAATATTTATCACACAGGTTTATGTACGAGTGTTTTAATTGCTTTATCAGCGACGGTTAGGTCGTCAATCACCTTGATGGTAATACGCGTAATAATTCTTTACGCAATCTTGAAGCTATTATGCAGAGTCAAAATTGTAAGAGGGGCGAAACGGGAAGAAACAATAAAGATCCTCGGCATGTTAGAGCTGTAAATCCAGAGACAGGAGAAGAGCGGGTATTTCAATCGATATGTGTAGCTGGAAAAGAATTTGGTATTTGCGATACTTCCGTTCAACGTGTCGTAAAGGGCATAATTAGTTTGGCACGATCGAAGAATAACCAGCGAACATATCGAAAGGCACATTTGTAATCAAGGGAAAAAATTCACTTGGAACTAAACAGTACGAGACAATAACCTTAACCCTGCGCGTCTTCGATAAACTCCGCCCCATGTGCTATTTTTAAAACCGTTTATTTCGCGTTGAAAATAAATATTTATGATGTGTATTCTCGTGGATGAAACTGTCAAATGGAGACTATATTCGCGTGCGCGTACACGAGTGTGTGTGTATGTGTGTGTGTGTGTGTGGTTATAAGTTTCAAAAAAAAAATAATATAAAAGAGATTTTGACCGTTCACGTTCTACGTCTACATTCTAAATCAGTAGTATTCGTCCGCTTCCGATGATTTACTAGGAAGTGCTATTCATGTATTTTTTGTAGGGGAATTCGAAACAACCTCGAGTGAATAGTTTTATATGTCTGTGGGTTTGAAATGCCATTTCAGACATTCATGAATCAAAATGAGAATGATTAGTGTTATTGATTTATCCTCCGCGCCTCCTGTTATTCTTACATATAACTAATGAGCACTTGTATTATAGAACGGTTGATAGTGTAGTTGTAACGTCGATAAAATCCTACACACATGTGAAATTGTGTGTCCTAATCTCGAGACTGATGAAAACTTTTCAGTTTGAAAGAAACAGTAATCACTGTTAAATGTCATACCCTCACTCATAGAAGCAGTAGCACTGTTAAATAAACAAAATGGCATCACATAGACACTGTAGGCGCTGTTTAAATAAAATAACAGTAGCTCTGTAAAGATGAGGGTCATAAAAGAAAAGAAAGATGACATAATCTCTCATAGAAGCATTAGTACTGTTAAATATGGCATTCTATGGACCCAGTAACTGCTGTTTTTATCAAATAACACTAGCAATGTAAAGATGAGGGTCATGAAATAACAGTGATGCCGTAGTTGAAGAGGTGTCTTCATGAAAAATCAGTAGCACTACAAAGATGAGTCATGCAAAACTGTTCGCAGACATGTATAATAAATTACCCAAATATTAATGTGATTATGTCTGCGATTGAGCGATGACAACGCGCGGGTTTCCAACCTATTTACCAACTCAATGCTGAACAAAACCAAATCTGATTTTGAAACATTAAAGGAACGAAAGTCCGAAGGAAGATGCACACTTCTATCCGAGTACAGGTTCATCAAATTACTGCAGGGTAATGAGACAATCGCTAGCTTGGAGTTGTCAGGTGAATATGAAACAAAAAAAGATTGTTGAAATGCGTGTAAGACAGTTAAATAAATTTATGTCGGATCATACTTGTGAATCTGAGTCTGCGTTAGATCGCTAGCGAGCCAACGTGGCACGGAAAGCTCGCTAGCGTTGGTCTGTTTACGGTCTGCGTTTTGAGTAAAAAATAAAGTGGATGGACAGCAAAATAATAAGCATTTTTTTCTCAACTATATGGTGGATTCGGACCTTGTGCGATCTGGACACTAATAAAGTAACTTGTGCTTTTTTAATGGTGTATCGTAAATCGTTAGCGATTTAGCGATCATGTAACACTGTATGGAGGACTGTTAGGACCATGCGGTGGACCGTTTCAAGTTCTGTCTCGGACACACAAATTTATCGTTAATTGTTTATCGCGTGTGTTAAATAGATGCCCGTTTTGTTCTGTCAGTCTGAAGTGTATCCGTGACAACAGCGGATTATGACATCGCAAATAAACAGGATTAACAGGCACTGATACAATTAAATGACCAAGAGGGACCTCAGGGTAAACGAATAAAGAAAGTATCCGGGTTGCGCCTGGTTGGATTTTCCAAGATTTGCTCCATAACTGCCACTGACGGCATCACAAACGAGATTCACCGATGCCATCGATGTGATGTTGACTGTGTCCGCTGATCTATGTCGTTTTCGAATCAGCAACATCATTGTAGTGTCGGCTAATCGTTGATATTGATATATCTTTGATTTTCTCCTATATGTTGACAATATTCGTCGATGATATCATTGACGGCTTTTACCAACGCTTCGTGGTTTTGTTAAATCATGTTGGCTTAAATGTCGGCAACTGATCTCTGGTGACCTTAAAATGATTCAGAAATATGTCCCGGTATTGTGTACTCGGAATCAGCTCTCACCTTGTTTAGATGTTATATTGTCGCGATGATCTGACCGCGTAAATAATTAATGGGATACCCATTTACGTAGCTGAAAACAACTGTCGTAGGTTTTCACTCACTCGGTGCTGTTCCTGTGTGATGTCATCGAGAAAGGATATAATGGAGATGTCATCGATCACCGAGTAATAATTATTCCATTTAATGAAAGCTATACGCGGGTAACATTCTTTATCATTTCTTTGAACAATACTACTGAAAAATCAATATAAATACTCTTATTACTAAGTGGAAGTTTTGTACTCATAGTTTTCTATAGCTTATTTGTTCTCGATAAACATGTTATTTTATGAACTCTCTTTGATCCGTGATGAAATTGAATCTTTGAGGTGGTGGTGGTACTGGTGATGTTGAATAATGGCAGCCCTACCAACGGCCATCCAGGCTCGGTTCAGGTCGATGAAGTGTAGATGTCGATGGCGTAATCTGGTGCTGTTATTTCAATAGCATCACTCAGCGTTTGCTCGTGTACCGCTATATCGATTGTTGATTCCCGTAATATATTTAATTATTCTTCAAAACTAATCTTTGATTCGTTTGATTTCATAACTCCCAGTCGGTAAGCCAACTACAGTTCAATCTGGAGTTTCGTCGGGTTTATTTTTATACGCTAATGCCAGTGAATTGCTGGCGGGCAAACCTTGAAATTGCTTTGATCTAATATTTGGCCAACTATTATAGACTCGTAGTTGTACAGGCGGGAATTCAAGAGATCGCTATGGTCAACAGGATCCTAATTGTACCCTAATCGGTGTAACGAAATCAATATCACAGTTTGGTTCCGTTGACGCCACTGATAGCATTGTGGTTGTTGGTGGTGTTGTACTAGCCTAGATTTGTTCAAGCAGTTGGTGGGTGAGCTGCTGTTGTTATTTACTTACACTTATTATAATGGCGCGTTAAGAGTCTGAGAGTCAGCACTCAAAGACGCTAGCGTTCTGAATGTAAACGCTCGGAGTGTTAAAGTCAGATTAAATCTTGTTCATTTCAGCAAATTCACCACTGGATAAAATTGAATCGTTGATATTACTTATCATAGTCGCTCTAGAGCGTGTGATGAAGTTGATAGCATGATGTATGTTCGTGTAATTTTTTAGTCGCGCACGTCAATATTTCTTCTACTACGATATTAAGAATGCCAGAAATGCCTACTGCTATCGCTGACAATATTGCATATGTGGCTGATATTGTGCCGAAAACCGTCATTATACTAGCCATTACGGTCAATGACGCGTATACAACAACGTCGATAACCCTGGTACGTCTGCGGTATTTGTCTGCTGGTTGGGCGTATGCGTGTCGATGCTATTTCGTAGTGATGCTTGCCACATACTTAATTGTTTGAATGCACATAATTCCGCTGATTCAAGTCCAGGTACTCACCAGATGTTATGTATTATTCCGTTGTTGATTTAGGTCCAGTGGTTCCTGACCCGACAATTACATTTGATGATGGAGGCTGTTTATTTGACAGCTAATATCATGATTGCCTGCGAAGACGTTGACATTAGGAATGTTACCATTCTGAGCGGATATTATGCGAGTCAACTCCAAGTAATTAATCGTGGTGTTTCAGTGACAAAATCAAGACACCATCAGTACGTCGTTGCGATTACGTTTTTGTCGTAGGAATCCATAAGGAATATTTCCTCGGCATTTTAGTTTAACACTACTGACACGGTTTCAGAAAAATAAAATGGTCAATAGAATGACGTCACGGGTGTGTGGTAAATACGCTGCATATTGCCGAGCTGAACACGCAGAGCCTGTACACGCCTGTAACATCAGCGGTATGTTTAATAGTGTTACTCTGCCCTGACCATGTTACTGATCCAGATGATATTATGTATACAACGTTGATGAGCGAGATCGTATGTGGTACACCCGCTTTAATCCTTCTGACACGAGCAGCGACGTCAGGGTTTTTATGCGATGTATCTGTGACAGTTTGTTGATAGCGGCAATGACGTTTGAATGTTGGTCGATTCGCTAGCGAATTGGATGAACTGGTTGTTAATTTTGGCTGATAAATCAACATCACCGGTTTTTTTAACGATATCGGCAGCGCGAGATCTTCCGTAAATATATACCATTATAAACTAAGGGCTGTTTAAAACGACGACTATTCGCTAGTGAATGCGTGTACGACTTTATGCGGTTCTGGGCCATCGGAGGTCCATGACCTTGATATAGCATCTAGAATCGCTAGCCATTCACGACCGCATATAGGTGGATATGTTAATGTATGTTATTGCAATGTTGAATACCAGAATGGAACGCAATCAGATCCGCTCATGTATTCGATACATTCTTTTGTAGGCGCGAGTTCATATGATTCAAAATAAACAACACCACGTTGATCACTAGCGTATGCAGCCCAGTGAGTACCCGAACTTGCAATCGAGATTAATGATATCAGTTTCAGTACGATTTGGCTGTTATTTTAATTGATCGCGCAAGAAAATTTCCTTGAAGAGTTTGATGTTTAACTGAAGAGCAGCATCAATCAAAATCAACATTAGACATCGGAACGCCTTGCATTTTAAGTTTGCTTAGTGAAACGTTCCTGGTAGTCACTCGCCTCAACCGTTCTATTAGGCTGGAGTCCCTGGTAGTCGTAAACCTGAGTCGTCAGCGGCTCGTCCCCGTCTTCTGTTTTGTGGTTAGACCCTATCCTGTTGCTTTATTTGATGCCATCTCGGCAGAGTTCCAACAGCGCCAAGTGCAGAAGATGTTGCTACAGTTGGGGCTGAAGCCGCAACCAGCGCTGGTATAGCTGCAAGTAGCGGAAATACACGACCTTCTTTCTAGGTCTTTAGTGGCACCCGCAGAAAGATCAATTCGTACGCTAGTCCTTCATCATTTGGCGTCGTTGAAATGTTTGAGCAGACATTGTGTCAGTGATAACTTATTTGGGTCTTGCAACACCGTTGATTTCAGCGATATCCTTGCTCCAGAATTATTTGCTGATGCCAATCGTAGCTTTCTAATCTGACCAGGATTCAGGTTAACATTGGCGTGATGATAGGACATACTGTCATGGACGATTTAAGTACTTATTATATCCAGTTACATATTTTCAACTGGTGCGTCAATGACTCTCATTCTTCCACTGGCAGTTTCAGACAGCATTGTTTTATCTGATAGTGTAACAGTGATTGCTCTGTAACCACCAGCTGATAATCGTGCAACACGAGCTTGGAGGCGTTTTCCTTAAGCGCTATATATATGTCGTGTCTCTGATACTCCCTACTGAGATGCTATCTACCATGTCAGTAACCCAGCAAGGTTACTCTTAACTCCCTCTGTAGTCATCTCAATCATGAAAGCGTTGATTTCACCCGCTCTCAATGAAAGGGGGCAGCCGTTGTTCTTCAACGAGTGATTGCGTTATTGTTTGCATCCACAACGCTAGTTTTGTCAGTTTCACTTTACCATTATAGACACCAGCAGAAAGCCAGATTTCGTCGTCGTCAGTGGCTTTTCTGGCAAGCACCATCGTGTGTTTAGCACCAAAGATTACGTTTCAAACATTTCTAAAGAATCCATCCATGTGCCATTTCACATGAAAATTGTTCTTCATCATTGTATATCGATATACGTGCCACAAATCCTTGGTTGAAATCTTCATTCATCGATGCGACTGCATCTCCATTGCTGTTCATTGTCACGTATCTACTCTCAGAATGATCAGTGGTATCCTTCGCAAACATGATTGATGGATCGGCGTACCGCGAATTATCATCGGAATTTCTTGCCGGACACAATATCGTAGTGGCAACGTCAACAGTTTCGAGAAATGCAATATTCTTTCCGTCAGCGCTATGCGTGTCACTGCTAAACAACACCACAACACCATTTTTAGCAAAACCAGTTGGATCTCTAATTTCGTATACTGCATTATCTGCTTTTAAAAGTTGACCTTCGGTCTTAATAAATGTAACGGCGGGCAAGAAATAGCTAATTTTGTCCTGAACATGTAGCTCGATTCTTCCAAGTGCGCCAGGTACACGTGCATCGTAAGAATAATGCGGATAATCACGCACTGATTCATCTTTCAGGACTGGCGCGTCCATGTCAGGTGCGGGACCAGAAAAGCGCTGAAACATCTCATATATATTCGCTGTTATTTAAAAAGATGGCGACGATTTATTCGGCAAGACCACTTTCTGATATCAGACTTGCTGTTATATATATTTTTTCTCTCCTAGGCTTTCTGTTTTTCCAGTGGAGAACCACCAGATGGCAAGCCAGCTAATTCCTTCAGTCGATTATTTGCAGCTTGATGTATTATTTTACTGACAATAGCTGCCATTTCTTAGATGCTTGGAAGTGTAACATTCTTCGATCGGACCGGTTTGCGAATTAATCGTGCGAGACGTTGTCGGATTGCTGAGAATGCCTTACCAGCAAGATCACCGACGGTACCAAGCGCATAGTCACGAACAATGTCAATGTCTTTCATTCTTAGTTGCTTTGCAATCGGAAGCGCTTTGAGGGCTATCGTTCTAAATAGATCTTGAACAACATCGCCAAGTCCATCTCGTAGAAAACTGTATATACTGGCAATCGTGAATTTATCATCCTGACTTGTTCAGATCCACGTTCAGCGACGTGTATCATCATATTATTGTCGTATTACGGATCTAATTGCATACTTGACTGTACTGATTAGTCGCTAAGTAATCATCGGTAATTGTTTCGATAAGTGCCCGATAAACGCTGGTATCTATGATAGCACCTGTGAACAGTGGCTGACAGATAGCAGCTTATGTATTGATGATATCTGGGGAATTATTGCGGGCTCGCCGCCCACCTATCAAACTTTCTAGTCATCAACATTGGTAAGGACATTATTGGAGCAGAGTCTAGTAAGGTCACTATCAATAGCAGAGTAACTACAACATTGATCAAACGGTCCTTCTTTCCTGCTTCCTCCTCTACTGACAGCTCCCTCCGTCTTCGCTCTTCTATACGTTGTTGATTTATTGCTTCTTCTCCTGTCTCAGTGTATTGTTCTGCCTCCTGGATAAATGCATTAAATGTACTGTTTTCTTCTAGTCATGTGACTCTCGAAAGCCCAATGTGGACATGATATACAGCGTTATTCCAATCGCGTTTTATAGCGTCAGCATACATGGCTTTAAATAACTTCTCCGACTGTAGCATCCCAACTCAGCATCTCGAATGGTTTCGCCCCTGTCCTAGAAAAAGGCAACATTTTCCGAGTTAAATTTATCTTTAATGGGAATTGTAGTAGTTTTTGACAACGATGGCTAATCTTTAGGTTGTAGTTTTCGGAGTGTGTCTATGGTGCGGGAGACTCATCGCAGTTACGGGATAAGAATCCACATCAAACCATTCTTCTTTGTCAATACGGGGCGACTCGAATTACGGTTCCTTGGGTGGTATTATCTCTCTGTGTGATGGAGATCTATTATTTTTCTTGTCTCTTAACTTGAGCAAATGTAAGTTTGTCAGGTGTACTCCTGATTTGTGATATACTATGGAGCATTTGAAACACAAAGGGGAAACATCCTGATTTTGGAATATCGTCACGAGCTTGATTCCATGCTGAAGCAACTGCTACATGATTATCTCGGTGTATTTGTAAAACTTCCTATGTAAATCAGCAGTTGGTCCTTTAAGATGCCCCAAGTTGTTTTTTTTTTGTTTAAAAAAATGCCAGTAATAGCAGCAGGGTATGCCACAAAAACATTCAATGCCGTCTCCGAAGCTGTAAAAATTGTCTTAGTTGGTTCGACAATTGGTTCAAATAATTGCTATGCAAATCACTCTCTGGCTTCCTGATACTATTGTAGTTTATGCTAAGCAGAATTCCGGACAGGGAGATATTTCCCAATCGCCTCTAGTCGTTGTTGTTGTTGAGTTTAATTATAGTGGCGTGCGCACAATTGTGCATGTGCCACTTTTTTCTGACTGCACCGCAGCCTTCTAGTTGTTCCTGGGGAAGGGAATGGTGCCACCTCCCCCCAGGCGTTTATGGATTCAAGGAACCCTGATAGTGTGGCCTCAATCTGTGGGTCCATAGAGGTCCATTACAGTCGAATGGTTGGCTGTCATTAGTGGGAAGTAGAGCTCGGGAACGGTCTTGGTTGCTTTATATCGCTGGCTTCTTCTTGCATTTACCTGGTGTTTCTTGGAATGGGGGGGTTTGTTGGTTTTTGTTGTTTATTTTTTTTTCTTCTTTTTTCTTCTCCTTCAAAATGTTCTAAAAGGAGGGGGATGTTCTATGCTGTTTATAGAGGTTCTTAGTAGAAATCATGTATGAAGAGAGATTTTCAAGGTCATTATTGTATTACTAGTCGAGGTGTTTAGGGTGTGTTTCATACGTAATGTTATTTATAAGTGTTTAGATATTACCTCTTTAAGTTATTTATTAATTAATGCTTTTAGAGATTGAATGTTATTTATACTTTATTTAGCAAGAGACCGGAGTCCTAGCCGATTACACGGTTCGTTAAGGACATCTAGGACCGGAATCCTAGCTGATTACTCGGTTCGTTAAGGACATCTAAGACATCCGATTTTGCGGTTTACTTAGTTTTTTTTATAGGTGCTTCGTAAGTAAATTATTTATTAATACTTTTATAAAATTGAATGATATGTTATGGGTTTCTATGTGGTGGGTTCTAAATTTACTTAGCTAGTTACTGGGTCTTTTGGTTTTGTGGGGATAGTAATTATATTTTGTTCCTAAGTCCTGCTGAGTTTATGAATTGATTTATATTTTTATATGCTGATTGTTTATTTTTATTAGAGTCCATAAGTAACTCTGGGTATGTGTGTGGTAATCCAATCTCTTTCTGGTTTTTGATAAATATTTTCCGAGCGGGTTTATATTTTGGACATATATTGAATACGTGGTGTAGATCTTCGGTGGTGTAGCAGTTAAAGCAGTTAATGGTTGCTGGTTCGGGTCCTATAAACCTTCCAAAACTGCTTGCTAGTATAGTTTTTCCAGTTATTATCCTGTTTATGGTTTTCTGTTCTAAATAGGCACCCTTAGGTAACTGTATGTTCCTATCTACGTTTTTTTTTTTTTTTTGAGTTTCATGGTGAATTTTACGTTTTGTGGAGGAGTT
The DNA here is from genome assembly GCA_028554795.2 of Sinohyriopsis cumingii. Lineage (NCBI taxonomy): Eukaryota > Metazoa > Mollusca > Bivalvia > Unionida > Unionidae > Sinohyriopsis > Sinohyriopsis cumingii. The sequence continues at coordinate 1,613,553 of JAPYKE020000052.1, read as the reverse complement.
CCAAAAATCTTGCCATCTTTGGTCTATATATGTTTGTGCGAAGCTTATTGCTTCTGTATAGCTATAGTTAAGCTTGATAGAGTCTTGATCTCCTAGTTTGGTTTTTGCAACTTTGCTGTTTCGATGCCAGAGATTCCAATGTGCGACGGTATCCACATGAGCTCGACTAATTTATGTGCTGTCGTGATATCTGTCGAGGAATTGTTCCCCAGAATGTGTATTGCGATTTTGGATCGATTTGATAACGCTTAGGGAATCGCTTATAATGACTACTTTAGGTATTCATTTGTCTTTGATCCATTGTAGTGATTAAAGTATAGCCCAGAATTAAATTTTGCAAATGGAGCAGTAGTCAGGTAATCTGGATCCCGTTTGTATATTGAATTCAGGGATGACTATTGCTGCTGCTGTTCTTGGTGGGTTGTTTGTTTTTGATCCATCGGTATATATTTTAACATAGTCCGGGTATTTTTGGTTGATTTCCTTTACCAGTACAAGTTTGAATAAGTTTTCTTGTCCTTTATTGCCTAATTTGGTAGCTTCAATGTTCATCCTTGGTGTTTTTTGTAACCATGGTGATTTGTTCTGGTCTGTATTGTTTGTTACCTGTTTTTTTATTAGAGGTATCTTTTCTCTTAGTTCAAGGATTACTTTGCCACTTGGTGTGATGGGTATGATTTGGGGTTTGAAGACAACTTTACACCTATTTATAGCTATTTTGGTGGGATGGTTGTCTGGGTGGGTATCTAATCGAATGGAGTATCGGAGGAGCAGTTCTTGCCTACATAATTTTAAGAGTAGTTCTCCTGTTAGTGTTTGTAGTTCTTCTAATGATGTTGAGGGGAGTGTTCCTGTGCATAATAGGAAGGCTTTTCTCTGGATAGTGTCAAGTTTTTGTAGTACAGGTTGCTTAGCCGAGTTATATGCTTGGCAACCGTAATCCAGTTTTGATCTAATTAGGGTTTTATATAGCGTGAGGAGAGTTTCCTGGTTGGATCCCCAGGCAGTCCCTGTGATGTTCCTCAGTAAATTGAGATCTTTGTTACAATTCTGGGTGAGTTGTTCAATGTGCTGCTTGCATGTGAGGTGGTTGTCAAAGAACATTCCTAGGAATTTTACTACTGTTACGTATTTGATTAACTGATTTTGTATATAGAAGTTTGGATAGACTAGGTTGTTATTTCGTTTGGGGCTGAATATGATTGTCACAGTTTTTTCATGAGATATTTTGAAACCCCATTTGTCCGCCCATCTCCCTATGTTGTCTAGGCTCTGCTGGATTTCTTTAACTACTGTGTTATTTGCAGGATTTCCATTCCTCCATATGCCACTATCATCTGCAAATTGTGACAAGTTTATTTTTGCGGAGGCTGCATTGAGGTCAAGGTCGTTTACCATTAGGTTAAATAGTAAGGAACTTATTACACTGCCTTGCGGTGTTCCATTTTCAAGTGAAAATTCTTCCAAAAGGGTGTTGCCTATTCTTGTGGTAACTTTCCGGCCTGTGAGGAAATCGCCAATCCAGTTGAACAAGCGTCCAGTTATTCCAAATTGGTTCAATTTGGCCATTAGTCCATTGGTCCATACTAGGTCGAACGCTTTTTCTAGGTCTAAAAAAACCGCTATGATGTTGCGATCGGTTTTCCTATGTGCGTTAAAAGCGAGTTTGATGTCTGTTTTCAATCTGAGAAAGGGGCCCCGAGTGGCCGTGTGGTCTAAAGCGTTCGCCGTTACGGATCACTGCCATCTCACCTCTGTCTGCGCCGGTTCGAGTCTCAGATTCAGCCAATGTAGATATGTGAGAAAGCATACCAGTAGCTTCTCGTGGGTCGGTGGTTCTTTCCGGGGTTTTCCGGGTTCTTCCTCCACCATTAATACTGGCCGCCATATATAGCTTATCGTGTGCTGAAAAATGGCGTTAAACCCCACAACAACAACAATAGCAACAACAATCTGAGAAGTTGGTCAGTGGTGGACCGTTTGTTCCGAAAGCCACATTGATTTATGGAGAGTAGGCTATTGGTTTCTAGGTGGTGTTTTAACCTATTTGCGATTATTGTCTCCATTATTTTGCAAATATTGTTTGTAAGGGAGATGGGTCGGTTCGAATTTACGTTGTTTGGATCTTTACCTAGCTTGGGGATTGGTATTACTATGGCCTGTTTCCATTTGGTGGGTAGCTGGCCTTTATCCCATATCTTATTAAAGAGTTTGATAATGGATATTGTTATATTGATAGGTAGTTTTTTGTAGAAAATGTAACCTAACTGATCCTTACCAGGGGATGTTTCGTTTTTGGATCGTATGGCTGTCTTCCATTCATGAACTGTGATGTCGCTATTTAGGTGAGATTCCTTTGTTCCTTGGTCTTCAAACATTTGAGGTTGGGTTCCATCCATTAGTTTTTTGAGTTCTTGAAAGCTTCTGGTGTGATTATTGCTGCTACTCATGTTCGAAAAATGCTTCGCTAGGAGGTCAGCCTTATCTTTATTTGTTATGGCATTTTTAATTTTTGGGGCTGAGGTAGTTGCTTTCATTTTTATAGCTTTTATCTTGTCCCATATTTGTTTCGAGTTTGATTTTAGACTCAGTTTAGAGCAAAAGGTTTGCCATAGATTAATTTTAGCAGTTTTTATAGTTTGTTTTTGTGCTTTTTCTTTATCTTTATATTGCTAGAAGTAGACAGAATTTTTGGTTCGCTTATATTTATTTAAGGCCCTGTTTTGTCTTTATGTGCTATAGCGCACTGTTTAGTCCACCATGGCACAGGGTTTTTATTTTGGATATTAGTTGTCTTTGGTATGCATCGGTTAGCTGCTCCTATAATTGTGTCTGTTATGTTATCATAATACATGTCAATGCTTGGGCTTTCTAAGTTATCTGGATTTACTCTAGCTAGTAATAATTGGAATTGGTCCCAGTCTGCATGTTGGTACCTCCATTTAGGTGGAGTTTCGTTTGGAATGTGTTGAGTTTTTGTTTGAATATTGATTGTGATGGAAAAATGGTCACTTCCTAACGTATCTTCCTGATCCACCCACCAATTTGTGATCTGAGCCAATTTTGGGGTAGTGATGGTTAGGCCTATGGCTGAGAGAGTACCATCCTCAGGGTTTAATCTAGTGTTCGACCGTCATTTAAGACGACCAGATTGTTCTCAGTTATCCATTTTACAACCATTTTCCCTCTTTGATCTTTCTTTTTACTTCCCCATAATTCACTGTGTGCGTTGAAGTCGCCACAGATCATTAGATTGTTGTTGTTGTTATTAGTGATTGCCTTTAGTGAGATTAGGTTGGTAGGGCAGAAGGTACCCACTGGGTCGTATGCATTTGTTATTTGAATGTTTGTGGTTCCTATATTTATCATTACTGACATTGTTTCGATGCTATTATTAATGTTTAGGTTGGGGGTACTTCTATTATTTCATAGTAGATTAGTGTATCTATTAAAGAAATTGATAGTCCACCCCCTTTCTGCCCCATGTGTCTGATTTTAAAGATTCCCTGGGTATAGCCTTGTAGTTTGGGCAGGCGTTTGTGTTATTGTGTTATGAGGGTTTCCTGTAGGCAGATTACGTCTGGTTTTACGGCCGTATTATTCAGTTTGTTCTGCAGTTCTGATAGGTTTTTGAATATTCCTTTGCAGTTCCATTGCCAGATGGCGATTTTATTATTTTTTGTACTATTCATTGTTGACGTTGTCTTTATCTGTTAGTCTTGTGGTCCAATCAGCTAGTATGGTGAAAATGGTTTTGAGGGTTATCAGTAAGCTGCTGAGATCTTGCATTAGGGTTCCTGTTGTTAGGTTAATTATTTCCTGTATTAATTATGTGTTGGTGTGTGTGTTAGGTTTGGGGATGTTTGGGGTGACAGCTTTGTTTGTATCTGGAGTGTTGTCAGTTTGGTCATGGTTTGTTACAATGTGGGTTGTAGTTTTTGGTTCTTTTGTTTCCTGATTCGAGTGTATGTTTTGTGTTGCAATGTTTTCCCTTCTGATTCTGTGTGGAGAGTTTTGGTGCTCATTCATTGTTTTAGAGGTAGATTTTTGTGTGTTGGGGTTGTTATTACAGATAATGTTTTTGGCAGAATAGTAGGTGAGGTATTTTTCGTTCATTAAGTCCACTATTTGTTTCTCTTTTATTGCAAATCTGCATTCTGCCGATCTAGGATAATGCTTTTCTTTACAGTTAGCACATTTTTGTTTAGTTGTGTGGCATTCTTCTTTGTGTTGACCTCCGCAGTACTTACATCTGGGTTTGAATCTACATCTGATGGCATAGTGTCCCCAGTGCAGGCATTTGGTGCAAACTCTTGGCCTATTTATGTAGTTTTCCAGCTTATGGTACACTCATGACTGTCCTAGTTTTATTATTGAGGGTATTGGCTCGGTAGCCTCTATAACTGCTTTGTTTGTTCCTTGTCCTTTGTGATTTTTAAGACGATATACTTTGGTGGTCTGTGTTCCATTTGCTGTGAGTTTATGAAGTAAGAGTTCATTGCTTATGTCCTTGTTGTATCCGTTTAGTGATATTACTTTTTTAAAGATGGTGGTTTGAGTGGGTTCAGCCAGATTAGTTGCGGATTCATTGTCTTTGGAGTTCGAAGTGACTCGTGTTTTCCTCTGAGTGATATGGTGTCTCTCTACTTTGATCTTTATTGGGCCTATAGTTTCAGTTTGAATGACTTTTTCCACCTGTTGAATTGTGCTGCATTGGACAATCATGTAGTTGTGCCTTGGTCTTATCAGCTTGACTTGTCCAGTGTGAATTTTGGCCACTGCTGTCATAATATTATTGGTACTTAGACTAGTAATTCTGTTGCACCTGTTGCTTATGTATATGGTGTGTTCGATGGAATGATTATTTAAGTTTTGTTTTGGGGTTTATTTTGTTGTTTTATTTTCTGTTTTGACTTAACCTTTCTTGTGGGTTTTTCTTTTTTGTTCTTTGGGGGTTTTAGCGGGCCCTTGCCGTTACCTAGGTATGTGTTTTGGGTTGTTTGGGGTCTTTGGGCTGCCTTATAAGTGATGCTGCTGTGTAGTTTTGTAGTGTCTAATTCATTGGATTTGTTCCCATAGGTTGGTAGTTCCCTTGCTGTTATTATCCCAGAATGTCCAGGAGTTTGGCTTGAGTGTATAGTTTCTTTCCTAATGTTTTGATTTATTTTTGTTAGCTTCATTTCCTGTTGTTGGTTTGTTTGCATGTTTCTAGAATTGGTTATTTCATTTTTGGTGAATTTTAAGGTGCTGGTTATGGTTATGTGGTCTAATTGTGTGGAGTTTAAGGTATGTAGGTTACTGTCAAATTTATTTCTTAGGTTTGGAATAGTGGTGTATATATTTTCATTTGTGTTTGGTTTTTCCGCTTCCTTGAAGATGATTGGCGATAGTATTGATATTGTATTCATATTTTTCCCTGGATTGTAGTTTTGTATTTCTAGTAGTTTCGGTTGGTGGGGTGGGGGCGTTAATTTTGTCTGCTGGTTTGTGGTTTGTTTCGTCTGTGTTTGTGACCAAAATTTGGGGTCCCAGTGTGATGTTGGTTCAATTCGCGTTTGCTGTGGTTGGTACGACTTTCGTTAATCTTGCTTGTTTTTCATATTTATTGGTGCTGTTTGGAGTTGTGATACATCCAATATTTTTACTGATTTATTGATAGGGTTGTTTGGTGGCTTGCGTGTTTGCATGTCTGGATTGAATAGAACCATTTGTTTGGACCTAGTTTGCATTCTTCTATTTAAATTGCGTATAGCATTGAATGATGACTTATCTTTTGTTTTTGTCCTAACCCAGTCTGCCTCTCCGCTAGAAGTCTCTCCTTTGTTCCTTTGTTTTCTGTTACGTGTTCATATCATTCCTTTGTTTGAAAGTTCCTTTGTTCTGTGCAATTCCTTTGTTCATGGCTTGGCGGTTTGCTAATCGTTTCCACTTCTTGGTCGTTGTCGAACTAATTTAGCTGTACGAGATTCCATGATGAGCGCATATTCGCTCATTATTATTATTACAGCAACGATTTAATTCAGACTTAATGTCGCCGGTAGCTGATATTGTTATGCTCGTCGTTCAGCATCCGGCTGTAAACAGCAGCTCAGACGGCCAACAACGATCTACCACCAGTCGTTATCCGATCTTCTGGAACAGCAGGGAGGGACAGCGCGGGGGACTAAGGGCCTCCAGACAGGTTAGAATCATCGATTTATCATTATAGACCTTGTATGTCAATGTTTGCGTCCTTCTCTAATTGCGGTCTCTAATTCATAGACATAATGGTCTGTCTGGTCTCCCTGCTGCCATACTATAGCAAAATGACAGTTTCGCCCACTGCAACAACTATTATAGATTGAACATATTCCGTACAAGGAACCAACCACCATCAAATACTCAAACATGATATTATATGTCACTACCGAAGGTTTTAAGAAAGTCTTGCACAATCGCGGCTATTCAAGCTGAAACCCCAAGACATCTGGTATATCTGCGAATATCCGGGTACAGAGGATATGCTTCCTATAGGACAAAGCATTTTACTAAAACCAAAGGTCGCTTATGACCCTTGGCGCCACATATTAAACAGCGTGAAATTCCTCATCGCCATTAGACTATGCTAGCTGTCACCGCATTCTCATATCTACCTAAAATTATGCTACAACAATAGAAAATCGCTAATAGTATCTAAACATTCATATTTTAAAATGACACATTCTATTCTTATATCTAATTCAAAAAATGCGAATTTCTATTGAAAACACAATATGATAATGATACTATTGGGCTGTTAAAACTTTTATGGTGCTGTTTGTGACGGCTTCTCTGAAGAATCAAACAAAATATTTATAACTAATGATTACGGATTTTAATAATGCATGATAAATCAGAAACAATTTAGAGAAAAGGAGGATTCTGAGTAGTAATAGGTAGGATTGTGATATATAGGGGAATTAACCTTACGCCGTACGTTAACATAAGGTGGACTGTATGGGAAATTCCATGTTAAAATGGCTATAGATTAACATGCAGGGTAACGTTTGGGGTGACATTAGAAATCCTACGTTAAATGGGTCCATAAGTTCATCATGGGGGTGGTATGATAGGGAGAAAAGTTTGTATAAGTTCTAACGGAAATGGTAATGCTATTTTTTATGCCTACAATCTCAACAGACACCATTACAATCCAACACATTACTATCCAAACACACACCACATATACAATCCATCACCCGCTTTTGTATTAGTATCCCCAGACACGTCCTTAAATTTCAACTTGTGGGATAGGAAGCTTTTGTTTTACATACTTGCACAAAAATATACAAATATATCGTCACATGCCAGGGTAAATAAGTGTGTACTATATACCACACGTATCACCCCCACCCCCGACACACACACACACACACACACAAACACACACACATACACACACATGGGTAGGAAGTGTTTATGGATACACTACTATACCCTTACGTACAAAACGCATAAACACACACACACACACACACACACACACACACACACACACACACACACACACACACGCACACACACTATCACATGATAATGAGCAAAGGGGGATTTTAAGTTTAAAGTTAACTCTACTCTTGTCCACATCTTTCTTGAGCGGACCCAAATGGATTGAAATATTAAACCAATCCTGATTCGCGTCAGAAGAGAACGAACACATACCATCACACTGAATGTATAAGTGCACCAGCATTCTGACGGATTACCATTGTGGAATAGTTTGAGTACCATATTTATGGCTGAATGTATAGGAATGCACCTGCTGTGGATATATCGTATACACTGAGTGGTCCTACTGTGACTGCTGCAGCTGTAACCAGCATTCGTATTACAGGAGAAGATGACTTTTAGCTTTGGCCTATTTCCTGTCGCCTTCGTAATAGTTCGAACGGTAGAGCTACTTTCAACTCCTTCACCTTCGTTGTCGTTACGAATGGCGGATGATTTCTGAAAGAGACAGAAGAAATAATTGAAGAGTATTAGTATTTTGCAACGAGGGAACACTCTCAACATCTGACACTAGACTAAGAGAGTCTATATATACACAATAAAGAGAGTCGTACAGTAGTACTGTAGTAGGACCCTTCAACCTCAATCGGAATTAACATTACGGACCCCCATGGACAGTTTAGCCTCAAGATGAATAGCCTCAATGGGAATTATCATTAGAGACCCCCACCCATTTGGGACTGTTTAGCCTCAAACATTTTTAGTACACACTGTGACTGTATAGCCTCAAGGGAAATGGAACATGGGGAATAGTAGATTTGTATAGCGACAAGGGAAAAATAGCATCTGACGTTACGGTAGGGAGATTGGAAACACTAGCAACTAGGGGAAGGTGACGTCACAGTACTGTGCAAAGGTAGAAATTGATATAACATATCCAACAGACATTTTTAAAACATTTAGGCAAAAAGGTCAATTTCATTTCGAGGCAGATGAGGAGCCCTGAAAAGGGCAACTGGGTTTATGTTAATATCATGCAGTTAACATAGAGAACATCGTATAGGTCTCCTTCTATTACTCAAAACTTTTTCTGACTTCTGGTCCGTAATGCAGAGCCATCTTTAAACAGCCTTGGCGTTCAAAAAAAAATAATTCTCTTCCAAACGCTTGTATCCGTCATCTTGACAATGGTCCACGATGATCTGACATACATGGGTAAGTCCGTACGGAACATCATTGACGATACGAGAGTAGAGGATTCTACGTTAGTCCTCATCATAGTGACGAGAACAGGTGAAGGAATGCACAGAACTGCGGTTATTTATAGGAAAAGGAGGACAGAAACGGATCGAGTTCATAAACCAATCAAATCATGAATTACAAAATTCAGTCACCACTCGTCCAATCCAAAGAGAGCAGTCTGTGACGTCACATTCCCTATATAGAGGCACTAGCGTGTGTAAATAAAAGAGCCTGGAAAACTTTTTGACAATCGGATCGAGCCAAACAACGAAGTGAAGAAGAACTTTTGTTACAACAAGCCGGCATGTATAAAGACACACCCTGTGGCATTACTGAAATGCAAAAGTTGCAAGATGTCCTAGCTCCACGCTAGACCTTGAAAGTGCACCCTCAAGAAGTACGCGGATGTCTGTTGTTTCTCGGCATAGATTTTAAGGATGGAAAATACATTCACGTCTGTTATCACAATTAACATTTCGATATCATTACCAGTATCAAAGCATTATTGTGATACGGTTATTACTGTGAGAAATATGACTATAGCTATAACAATCGAGTGCAACGCGATGTTTGGCCTCTCAGCCGTGTCTATACGAAGGACAAGAACGAGTGCATTGCCCTGCTTGTCTACGCAATTTTGTCAGCCCTGCCTGTTACCAACAAGATTTGAAGACACAAGGTTAACATCAGAAATGTGCTTGTCAACTGCTGAGATTGTGTCCTACGTGTGGACAAGGTATACTTAGCAATAATGCCAAGGCACACGTATGTTCAGGTTAGAAACGATGTCCCATTTGTCACCAAATCGCGAACTTGGAACATCAACGCTACATTCAAATATATCAACTCCAAGAGGAAGATGACAAGAAGAAAGGAAATTTCATCTTTTTCGATTTCGAATGCATGCAAGAGACCGGCATTCACATTCCTAATTTATGCGTGGCTCTTCGAGCGTTCGAGAAAGGCATCCAAGAGCCTGTCTTTAGTCATTGCCCTCACTGCAAAAAGATTCCTGGAGGACGTGAAAAAATCATTTGGGGACCGAACATGTTGGCTAATTTTGCTCGATATCTTTTAGAGTCCATCGACGAGACGTGGAGCCAAGATGACATTGAACGTTACGGATATTGTCATTTTCATGCCACGTAGATGGCCCACAATTTCTCGGGATATGATGGACATTTTCTTCTCAGATACTATACAGAACATGGCTCCGAATGTCCTAAATTGACTTTGAACAGAGCCAAGATCATTTCCATGCGAGTTGGGAAATACAGTTTAAAGATTCGATGAACTATTTAGCCATACCTTTGAGTCGAATGCCTAAAATGTTTCGAACGATATAAATGTTATTTTCCCCACATTTTCAATACCAAAACCAATCAACATGCTGTTCTACCCCATTTGCCTGACAATAAAGACTACGACCACGACAACATGCGTACCGAACAATGACACGCCTTCTACTGTTGGTACCAGAGCCATGCCTCGGACCATTTCGACTTTCAGGAAGAAATGTTAAAGTATTGTCGTTTCAACGTGGACATTGTACGACGTTGCTGCGGAAAATTTTGAGAGCTGTTCATGGAACACGGAGGGGTCAATCCTTTGAAAGAAGCTTGCATTATTGCCAAAGCATGTTCCTTAGTGTACAGACAGCCGAAATGTCACTACCTTCCTTTAGTGGGACCAAGTCATTGAAGTAAGCTACCATGTCCTTGAAGAAACCAGATTAGCTAGGAGTCAAATGCTGGACACCATTGAGACCAGTATTTAAACCCCATTTAAAAAATGATATTCAATCATTACCTAAAGAATTGCAAGAGAAGGTCTACAAGGAAGTTTGGCAGGAACTTGCCAGAGCGAAATCTCAATGGGTGACTGTATAACGTTTGTGTCGAGAAATTCACAAGAGGAAAGTGAAAGAAGTTAACATATGTGTTAGATTTGTCTAGATCAAGGGTGAGTTCTTCCTATTATACCACTTTAGACCGTTTACAGCAGAAGCGTTTATTGACATTCTTGGTCGTTACCCTCAATGGCAGTGGCCAGAAATTACTCACTATGTTGATTACTCTTGCTCTAGGAGAAGATTGTAAGTACAATAATACTGACTGTCCTAATCACGGATACTTTGCAAGAGCACATTCGTGGCTTGCCTGTGGAGTTGAGAGAACACATTTACCGAGAGTTGGTCAAAACACAAATCAAACGTAAAGAACAATTGCGTCCGTTACGTCACCGGTGTTTAAACCACTGGTACCTGAGTACTATAAGATTTCTGATTCATTTGCAAATGTTCCCATGGTCATATATTGTTCAAGTGGACAAGGACATTAATACTTTGGTGTCTACTTATTCCGATACTTACATGTTGACCATTCTACAAAGAGTACCTGAGGAAGAGTTAGTGGATGATTAAAATATTTTACTTGATCGAATTTTGTCTCTAGAGGAAAATTCTCTGCGATGTGTAGTTTGTCAACTAGAGATTAGCACATTTGGTTTACCTACTGGTGTACAATCAGATTTGTACAGAAAATTCACTAATTACCTCCGACAAAAAAGGGTTTTGTATGACCTGATCGTGGATTCTTTACAAGAGAATATTCGTGGCTTGCCTGTGGAATTGAGAGAACGCATTTACCGAGAACTGGTCACAATACAAAGAAAACGTAAAGGACAATTCCATCCGTTACGTCACCGGTGTTTCAACCACTGGTACCTGAATGCTATAAGAGGCCTGATTCATGAGACAGCATTCCAGTGGTCAGACCTTGTTAAACACTTCGAGGTCGGGCATGATCGACATGTTCATGATTTTCGTTACTTCGAGATACACCTACTGCAACGAATTGAGGAAGAAGAGTAAAAGTATTACAGAAATGCAACATCTGCTTTGTGGAAGAGGAAACTTCGGAACGAAATCTGAACTGTAGGTTAGTGTATGAAGCATTTAGATTCCTTACAGCAGTACGAATATCTTAAGGTAGAAAGTACATGTATTGCCTCCGAAAAAAGGGTATAAAAAGAGGCTGCAATGCCAAGGCTTTTATCACAAATGATTTAACAGATTCCGTGGAATTAACTTAAAGGCACAATAGTGCAGAGTGTTTGTAATTTTGTGAATGTTACAGATCATGTAACTAGTGAAATGTATCGACTTATAAGCTGAAATAATTCAAAATAACCTAGAGTTTGAGAAGATTAAATTGGGCAATTGATAAATAAACGAGAGAAAATGAATTTTTGTGGGGGCCCGCTTTAATTGAGACTTGTAGGTCAGGAACTGTTATAGAAGCCTCACGTGACCAGAAAAACGTATACGTCATCTTCGTCCAGTGGGCGGGTTATGAGTCACGTGGTTGTAATTTAAATATCTACTATAAACAAAAATGGCAAACACACGTGAGAGTCAAAAACATAAAGGTCGCCTGCGCATGTCGCTTTCCGAGAGAAACGTCGAAAAACTGTCTGAGAAATCAAACGGGACTTATGAAGGATTCGTCTTGGGGACCAGTTTGTTCGATGGAGAGCATTGATATAAGAGTTAGGACTGGCATCAGTCACTGAAATGGCGAAGTTTTTGTTGGACAGGTAAGCCAATGTATGTGTTATATGGTGATACACATTAGTTTCCCCCGAATCAAGTGACTGTGAAGTCTATATATAAGTGTTCTCCATTTTTCAATATCTTGTTGCTACTGTATGTTTGAAAGCAAACTGTTTTATTAATACAATGTTTGCACAAGGACTTGCTTTGTGATAAGCCCAAAATAGATGTGATCGGCTGATCAATATTTCACTCGGTGACTGCATTGTGTGTATTGTATGTTGAGGTAGAATATATTATTTATTTTTTATAACAGCGTGCTCATAAAGGTCATTTTGTACACCTGTCAATTATCTTCGTGAGACAGGTTTGTTTTTTTTTAAATTCGGCGAGGGAACATGGATACATTTACAAGCGTTATCATTATTTCTATCATACATATCCCTCTCTCTCTCTCACACGCACACACCCCTTAGGTCAATGTAACATGCACATTACTTGCATAAACGTTTAATAACCTTATCATATAAACATGATGGAACAAATAATAAGATTTTATTGTACATCTTTCAACTACTAGTAAATCTATTATAAAGCTCTGTATTGACTACAATTACAAAAGGATCTCTAGTCATGATAGGAAAGGATGTTGTAGTGCTACCAGAATATATGGCTGGCAGATTGTTATCAGTTAAAGTTTTGAGCTGCAGTCAAGTTAGTTTTATTGATGTGAACTTTTTTAAAGATCTATTATTATGTATTCTTGCTTAAATGAAGTATTTCAGTTCTAAGTTTTTAACACAGTGCACAAAGAAACAGATTTAAAGCATAATGTATAATACAAATGAATATTTAATTCATATTTTAAGTTATAAAGAATATAGCAAAAGATGAATCCAAGCATACAAAACCGATGACCAGTACATTTTGATGCTTCACATCAACACCTGGCCAAGTGCTTTTGCAACATGACTGAGAGAATGAAGACACCTTCAGTGTCTGAAGTACTTGCTATTTAATCAGGAAGGTAAAAATGACAAATTTCTTGCAGATTTTTTTGTGTGTGGGTGGGGGTTGTCTTACAACTGTCAATCTTCTGAAAACAATGATGTAGCAAATGCAATGCTGATAAAGGACATTATTATAACTGCCAGCAGGTTGAGTTCCCACTTCATGCTTTTCTTAGCTTGAGTTCGAAAAAAACCTTGAATTTCGCTTTCTTAGAAGTGGGGTTGGGTATTTCAACTGTGCCACTTGATGCATAAAAAAGGCATAATTTGAACTGTCATTGTTTTGGTTATGCAAAACAGTTCCGGTATACTGTGCTGGCTAACCCAATAATCACAGCTGGGGTTTTTTCCCCACTCAATACTTAGAGGACCAGTGATTGTATATTGAAATTGTGTCTACATGTCTCATATGCTTTCTTTATGCCGTTTCCCATTTATACATGTATCTATGTCCCACATGCAGTTCTTGCTAACACCCTCTTCCCATCTATCCACTTAGCTCATGATGAATGCACCTAAGACACATTTAATTTAAAAACAAAATACTGAGATAACATTTGAAGTTTGTTTGTGAAAACCATTGGCAGTTCATTAGAACTTTATTCATTAGGACTGGTGATATAACTTATTTAGGATTTAATTTACAATACTGTAAGTTCTTTTTAAATTTCATTTTTTATTCTTGGGAATTAAATGACTTGTTGGTTTTCACTCTTTACTGTTATAAAACTTATGGAATTGAAAAGCTGTTACTCTTTTGATGACTGCTCTTCATGCATTTTTAACTTTTCAAGGTTGCCAAACAAATGGATAATATGGTTTTATTACAATGGTCCCAAGACATGAACCAGTTTTGGTTTTCATGCAAGACTGCTAGCAGCTATGGACAATCTTTTGTGAGTTTTCAGTCCTTTTATTTGAAACATATATGTAAACATTTGATATTGTATACTTTTGTATGAAATCAAAATTACAGTGCATAATCCTTTTTCTTCTGATTTCTTTTAAAGTATTTTTTATCCATATATATTCATTACCAAATCTTCTAGGTATGTAGTTCATTAAAAGTAATGTATTTGAAATGTCATATTAATGTGGAATATTGAAGGAACAATGATCTGATGACAATTTGAATCCTGCTACGCTAACTATGAGTCAGTTCAACAATGTAGCTTTCACTTTATGATATAAATCAAGTTGTCGTATCAATATGGGGTCACCATGACAAAAGAGACCAGCTTTAGGTGCTAAAGGTATTGATTGTGGCATTCTTTAAGAGTATCTTGAGGTGTGTCCTAAATCACATCACCAATACACGTGAGTAGATCCTCTCACATGGCCAAGGCATGAATAAATGTCTTCATGAACCTTACCTGGAAAATGAAGAGCTGACAAAGCCTTGGCTTGATGAAGATGATCCCAAGAAGAAAGCCAAAGTGCTGAAAACCTTGGCACAGGTGCCATTGGACCAAAGGTTCCCAAACAGTGGAGTATTACTTAAATTTCAGGTATGCCATTTCAGGATTGCAACAATTGCATGGTATTTAAAAGAAAAATGTGAAGACCACTTTAAATATTTCTATTCTCAACTAAATAATAAATTACTGTATATATTTACCATTTGAAGAGCTGAATAAGTTAGAATTCATAAGATGTTTGCACATGATACATGTATAGTGACTCTCCTTCTCAAGTCTTTGGTAATTTCAGGTATAATACATAAACATCAGGTGTAAACATTTCCATGACACTCTATCAATAAACACTTCAGTAAAGATTTTATGTATGCAAAAATTACTAACAGTAATGATTATTTAATAATTGTATTAATCTGTTAGCAGATTACAAATAACACATGTTACAAGATAATGCTTTTGATAATTGCAGAAGCACTGCTGAGCTTGAAGTATTTCATCAGCAGATCATGATGTACAGTACCAAGAGATTTTCATACATCCCTCCTGTGTACAGGATTAGGAATGAGCTAGCTGCTTTGGATCACAATATACATAGTGGCTGAGGTGTAATAAGAAAGAAAGAAGGGGAGATAGTGTAAGCTTGTTTCACTACATGACATTAGAAATAATTTTATATATTGATTGTGCATTATGATCCCTGCCTGGAGATCAGACGAATGGAGCATTATTCACATGTACAAGTCATGAAAACTTTGTATTAGATACAAGTCATTTTGCAACAATCGGCACACATTTATATTTGTGGTAAGGAATCTTAATATGTTCATGTATACAGATCTTGTAATTAGTATTGTTATCATTCTAGTGGATATTTATTTTGATTTGAGCAATGCAATCTAATAATTAGATCCAGTGATATGTATAGCACTTTCCCAGGGGAATGACACACTTTAGTAAGGATATATGGGGTTTATGGAATATCCTCAGGACGTTTGGGGTAGATGCTGTCATCATGGTGATTACTAGCTAATACCTGTTCATGAAAACATGTTGCTTTCTGAAGGAATGGGCACAAATGCATCCTGTCTCACATAGTATTTTGTGGATAGAACAAATAAGAACAAAAACAAACCCTCAACAACTCCTTCTTGGGAACTGACCATGAGGCTCCAATATTGGGTAAAAAGTTAATATGGGTTAGCATGGGGATGCTTGTCACACAAGTTAAGAAAATAAAATTTTCTTTAAAACAGGCATCGATGTTACAACAAAAAAAGCGGCAGATGGTCCGTCTACCCTTGCAAGGAAAAGAAAACATCACCACATCAGGGAGCTTATAAAGAAAACCCTTATCTGTCAACTTGAGGGAAAGCATGGTATGCAGAGGAGAAGAGAACTAAAGGAAGATGATCCTAGGAGAATTTGTAGAAACCTGGCACGTCAAGAACCACCATCAACTCTTTTTTTGATTTGGTGAAGGAGATCTCTCGATTTTAGTTATGTAAAATATGAAACAGTGTCTGATATATGTAGGTGTCAGCTAAGGCAGGTTACACTTTATATAATATCCTGAAATATCTGTAGTTGAAAATAAAATAATGTATAATATTGTATTTGCAGTTGCTGAAAACTTTTTTTATTGATTATTTATGATCGTGCCCACATTCTTTATATGCAGAAATAGACTGGTGTTAAAAACAAATCTGAAAGCATTAATGTTTGATGCAATATTATGTGCATTTATAAGAAAACAATGAATAAAATCAATTGTATTCATTTATATACAAACTCATACATGCAAGAAAGTGTTTAAGTTCATGCAAGCCTAGAGGGGATGAAGCCAGTGCATTGTCCATCTAGATATATGTCATGTATCTGCCAGAAACAGCAAGAGGGAATTACATGTCTCTGTCCAGACCCCAACCATCCATGTTGCCGTAGTATGAACTGCCTATAGGTAGCATGACTGTTGGCACTCATCAAGTCAACTTTATCGTTGAGGACAAGAACATTTCGTCTGTACATCCTGGACAAGGCAAGTACAGCCTCATCAAGGATTAGATCTTGAAAAATCTGAAAAATTATTCCAATTGTAAAATGCTATTTCTAAAATATAAAAAATATATTTTAAGAAATAATAGGAGCATGCGCTTATTTAAATGTTATTCATCTTCTATCAGCAAATTCCACTGTGAAATACATGTGGATCAAAACTGCAAATGGTTTTTATTTTGACATGAACACTGAGAGTTCCATCGCAACTATAACTGATAGTTTATGTTAAGATGGACAGCTCAAAGATTTTGGGGAGCATTTCTAGAAGTCAAAAACTCCTGCATTGGGATCAAATAGGAATGGCTGATTGCAGTTTAGATTTGTTTAGTATAGTGAGGTACAAACATTGAAATCAGGTAATGAAAAGAATCTACTCAATGAGTATCAATTGTAAATTAAAACAAAGTCCTTGTCATTTGCATATGTATGCATGTCTGTTCTTGGACGGCTTACAATTTTAAAATTCTTTCACAGTGTTTGCAAAGAAAAAACATTTGAAAACAATCATATATGTACATCAATTATCAATTTTTGAGAGTCCACCTTGGAAATGGAATTCATTGTAAATGTTGTATTGTAAGAGTAACTATCAAAGTTTTAATTCTGTTTGTAAATTGATGCAGTATTTTGATTTTATTGGTACAAAGTGCAATTTTAAGCTTTGGCAATAACACGCTCAAGGAATATATAAAAGTTATTGAAAGAATTAAAGAAATTTCAAAATTGCCATTGAATCGAGTAAATTTGTTATACAGAAATCATTTGCAGCAATCACCAGTTCAAAGGTGGAAACATTGAATGCCAAGCAGACTGGGCAATTAAAATTCTTACCCAAAAATATTAGATCAGATATGAAGAAGAAAAAAAGTTTCTTGCAAGCCTTCATGTCAGTTTTAATTCTGGATAAATAAAACAATTTAGGATTATTAAGTCCTTATGTTTATCATGATATTGCATATATAGTAATATCTTAACATATTTTGGGGCTTTAGAAATACACATTAAGGCATACGTCATATTTAAATCAGAAGAGTAAAAGTGTAGTATTTACTTCACAAGACTTAAATGGCTACATGAATGCTGTACATGTCTAATTTTTTAAAACAAACTGCAATCTAGTCAGGTCTAATTGCTGAACTCCAAAGTAAGATTCCATAGACTTTTTGTTCCCATTTTGTATTTAAAAAAAATAAAACTAATAAATGTATTACTTAATTTTTTTTATTAATTAAATTGAAAAAAGAGCAAGTTGACCTTAATAGTATTCAATGTTTGTATGCCACTAGCGTAGATCACTAATACCTATATATGAAATGATTTTAGCTAATCTACCTTTAGGCCCTCATACAAATGAATTTATCTATTTTAAGTGTATCTCTGAAGCCGCTGTATATATTGGTTTGGAAGAAGGAAATAGAGTTGGCATTTCTAATGTCAACTGGAATACTATTCCAGAGCAAAGTTCCAGAGTACTGGAAACATTTTTTGAATAATTCCTTATTTGGTTTGGGAATTTTATACTGTTTGGTAGACATGGATCACAGTTGTGGAGTATTACCAGGTAGCCTATACTAGAATATTGATTGTAAATATTCAGGGGCACTATTATTGGATATCATGTACATTACTTTGGCTTTTCTCAACCGGATTCAGTCTTTAATAGGTAATAATTGTAACCTACCAGCTAAATTTTCCTTGCTTACTTTCTGGATTGATATAGCCTGAATACACTTGTTTTAAGATGTGCCAGCTTTGCTATGATTTTATCATTTGAATTACTCCACACTGTTACAGTAGTCTAAATAGGGTTGTATGTAACTGTTATAAAATAGTTTTCTGTACCTTATCCTACTGAAAAGCCATAAACATGAATTAGCTTTTTTACTGACATGTTCAGTCCATGATAGGTTATTATCTACCAAAACACGACAAACCGTTTGCAAATTTGTATCCTTCCATGTCAGACATAGTTCATCACTTCCACGATTTTTTATTTTTTGCCATGTTGAGATAAGTAATATTTTAGTTTTTCCAGTATTTACCTCCATGCCATTGCATGTGCACCAGTTGTCCAGTTTGTTTAGGGTATCCTGTAAATAATTTTTTAGTTTGTGATTTGTGTTTTGGATGTCTGACATTGTTGTGTCATCTGCAAAAAGATTTGTAGATGAAATTGAGTCCCTTAATAAAAAGTGGTAGTCCATTAATAAATAGTATCAATAGTAATGGACCTAACATTGAACCTTGTGGTACTCCATATCTAAATGTTCCAGGTTTCGACAGAACATTATTTATATAAACATGTTCTGTTCTCTCACTTAACTTTGAAGTAAACCATCTAATAGTGCTTTCATCACATTGGTTGATTTTAAGTTTCTTAAAAGAATTTCATGTACACAACCATACACTTTCCTGAAATCTACAAATATAGATCCTATTATTCAACTTTGATCAAGTGGTTGAAGCCATTTATTAGTTAGAGAGATCATGTCAGTCTCACATCAATTTTTCTGTCTAAAGCCTGATTGAAAGGGTGTAACAGCAACTGTTTCGTTAAATATGACCTGAACGAGTCATGGACATGTTTTTCAATCAATTTTGACAAGTTTTGGTTGTATTGAAATTGGCTGGTAGTTAACAGCATCATTCTTAGAACCAGATTTGTGCATAGGCATTACTTTTGCAGTTTTCCATATTTTGGGGACAGATGAGGTTGCAATATTTAAATTGATTATGAATGTTATGCTATCTGAAATAGCTGAGGCAGAAGTTTTAATGAGTGGTGGACCAATCTGATCAAGTCCTGTAGCCTTCTAGACATCAAGTTTACTGAGACATTTTTTAGCAGTTTTGTTATACCCGTGGGATAGAGAAACATCCCTCCTTAGGGATTTTTCAGTTCATTATAGTTGTTTTCTATCACTGGTTCTTTTAACTTAGTGGTAACCTTAGTGAAAAAAATTCACTCAAAATATTTGCAATGTCAGTGTCATCAGTGACTTTTGTGTCATTTACCAGAAGTGAGTGAATTTTATTTGTCTGATCTTTGTGTGTTATCCCAATGAATTCACTGAAGACTTTCCAAACAGAGTTTGTGTTGCTCTTTGAGTTTTCAAGCACTGATTGATAAAAAGTTTTTTTTAAGCCTTTTCAATCATACTTGTTATGTTATTTCCCCATACTTGATATTGTGCATGGTTTCCCATAGCCTTCAATTGGTCTCGTGTCTTCATAGTATCTAGAATTTCAGTAGTAAACCAGTTAGGTTGGATTTCATACTTTATTCAATGTACTTTTCGTGGTGCATGCTTAGGGACTACATTCTTAAATCAGTCCACACTTTTAGAGCTTCATATATGTCATCAAAAGTTTGGATATTATTCCATGGAACTTTATGTAGGTCATCTTGAAATTGTTATTTACTTCAATTTTGGAAAGATCGGTAAGTGATAGTTTTATTCCTATTTATGTTGCATTTAACCTTTCTTGTCAAAAATGTAGGATAGTGGTCACTAAGACCAACATTTGGTACATTAACATAAGCCACATTGTTTGTTAGGTTGGTATAAATGTGATCAATAAGAGTGCTTGATATTTCTGTTACACTTGTGGGCTCATTTACCAGCTGGACAAGGCCTAATGATTCAAAAAATTCCATCCAGTTATTCCTTATTTGAGTATTGAGTAGGTCCTTATTTACACTGCTGAGTATATATGTTTCTTTCTCCTGTGCATGAACATTTTCCATTTGTTTCAAAGAGTTATCATTCCAAACTGCTTTGGAGGAAGGTGACTTATAAATGAAACCAACTAGGAATGATTCTGCATTATTTTGAGACATTTCCACCCAAATACTCTCAGTTTCATGTGACCCCAAATCAGGTCGCCTTTCTGCATTTACATCTTGTAATGTATACAATACCCCCCCCCCCCCCCCGCTGTCTCTCTGTCCCTGCATAATGGTTTATTGTAGCCTTGACAGTGAAATAGCTTATCATTGTGGCTAGCATTTAATTTGGTTTCAGTGAGTCCTAAAGCATGCATATTATTTTCCTTGGAAGACAACATTAACTTAATCTGTTCTATTTTTTCCACTATACATTGTACATTTAAGTGACCCATGTTAAAATCTTTTGTATTTATTTCAAATCAATTATATGTATTTCATCGTGCAATGGGGTACTCTATGAGATTGTCTCCATAATACTTTTACCATTTTGGTATTATATAAGGTGGCCATATAAATGAGGTGGCCTCTGTATTTTCTATGGTATATGTGCATAGTCTTCCTTTATCAAATCATATTTGGATGGGGTGTTGAGTTGCAACAAAAAGTAAAGCAGTTTACACATACATTGTTTGGTAAAATACATAATCCTTTAATACAAGTATGCGTTTTCTAAGTTGTGCAAAACACTACTGACATAGACATTAGAGTCTTTGCCAAGTTACTTAGTACCAAATATTGTTCAATATCTATCAATACTTGTTTTGCAAGATATAATAAACAATTACCCTCATTCTTGTCTGCCTTGTCTGAACTGTGTGTACAGCTTGGTCAGCTCAGTTTTTAGGCTGCACAGCATGTCTTCCTCCTCTCCCCCATCTGGTTTTTCAACTTCTTGCTCCATGCCTCATCCTACCTCTTCTTCTTAAAGTTCGCTCTAGAATTGAGCTTGAAAGTGAGCTGAATTAAGTCTATCTAATGAATTTTAATATGTAAATGTATTTCATAATTTGACAACTAATATATTCATGATTGCTTATCAAACTTATAGGAATATAGTGCTAACTTTGGATCAGAAATTAATACATGAGAGGTTGTGATTTGATGGAAGTTCTTTTGGGCTGGATCAGGTCAAGTGTTGTGTGGGGTGGGGATCCAAAATTTGAAAAGGGCCCCTACTTTCCTCGAATGGGCACCAAAACAAAGTCTATGTGTCTATTTACTCAGCGTGCACAATACCCAATAAAAATGTCCAAGAATAAAGCTGTGGTCAAACTTCAGCTCTGGCCCCGAGATTTGAACCTAGATTCCATATTCTAGTCGCAAATTTAAAAAAAAACAAAAAAAAAAAACACAAAAGCTTATTTAAAACCTTGTGTATGTAAAGTATTAACTTGGAGAAGCACACACATTCTTTTCCGCTGTGTTTGAAACGTCAGAAAGATGGGTGGTAGGGGTCCACTGGTGACAATCTGGTTAGAATTTATAAATTGATTAATGAAATTACTCAATTTTGAGCATTTTTAAATATCCCTGATGCTTTTCATTTATAAAATTGAGTGGTGGGGACGTGAGGGAGTACGAATTCTACTGGGCAAGAAATAGAGTGAGTACCTGTGGGTTTTTGCAATACTGTACAGAGCACGTCGATTTAAATTATTCTCGTGCCACAAAAACTTTGAAATATAACTATAAAAGTAGTTCTACATACATTTCAATGTTTCCTCTCAAAATTAAAATTAGAAAGGAAATGGATAAGAATTAAAAAATGAGATCAGAAGAAGATGGTACTCACCGTGGTTGACATTTTGAGCGGTCTCGTAGCGTGGTTGTGTTTTACGTCATCATCTTCAGTGTTTACAATGTGTCCTATAACTATGCAAATTTCGGTCACAGGAATGATGTGCATTATTCATTCGGGATCTGACGATCACTGCCTGAGCGGGATTTCAACATGGAGACGATAGATTCGTTACTCTACGTACGAAGATTTCAGAGAGCTCATATTTCATAACGAGAACCCCTACGTACTTGATATTACCCCAGAAATGCCTTTTAAATAGTATTTAATCAGTTGATATACATAAATGTCCCAACATTTTTGCAAGAAAATTCACCCTCAGCTGCACTATTGTGCCTTTAATGACACTATTCAAACCTTGTATCATTGCCATCACTTATTACAAGAACTGTTCCCGTTGAATTTGGGTCGACAAGTGTTGTGTGACTTAGTGACTTATTTTATGGGATTTCCTTTGCCAGCTGAATCCTTGTGGACACTTTACGAACAGTACTTACGACTCAAATGGCCTTAAATGGTAACTAGAGACTCATTTTGCTCAAAGCCTTGCATTTTCATCTGGATACTTCTCGACCTCTACGGGAAAAATATATTCGTCAACTTGTAGCTACCGAAGACGTGTATGACGATGTGTGTGTAACTTGTGATTTACACCCCCACTGGACAGATGTCGTGATTTGAAAAAATGGGATTTTGAGGCTTGGACTCAAGAAGTGGCCCAGTGTACTCGAGAGTTGTGATCCTTCCTTTCAACGTCCAAAGAAAAAGGTCACTTTTCAACCTGTGTTAGTGACAGTGCCAGACGAACCCGTCACAGAGGACAACCATTCCATTCAGGACAGGACTGACGTGGATATTCCTGAAAGTCGGGAGGACACTTGTGTGACATTACCCCCTGTAGAGTCTGTAAGAACATTTCACATTGTTCCTAGGACTTCTTGGTTACCCAAAACATGTTGTACAGAAACTTGTTTCTATTCCACTTTGATTGTTTTAATGTGCATTTTATCGTTGTACTTAACCCTTTCGCTTTAATGTACTTTAGTCTTTCATGTTTATTTTTAAAACCTCAATAAACCTGTCCTGAAAATGTATAAAAACTCTTGTCTTGTCTGTTTTCGTGTCACATGTGACATTCCTTGAACTACTATGTGTACCACTGCTGTCTCTGTTCCCTCATCGTCCACTTTCAAAGGCATCGACGAACAGTTATATTGTGCCAGTTGGGAGGCTTTGTATCCTTGCCATGCTTTTAACATATTCATTGCTGGACCTAGAGGTTCAGCCAAATTAGAATTAGTCAAACGTTTGATCGAACATAAACATCATTTGATCGATCGTCCACCTCAACGAATCGT
Source organism: Sinohyriopsis cumingii (assembly GCA_028554795.2). NCBI lineage: Eukaryota > Metazoa > Mollusca > Bivalvia > Unionida > Unionidae > Sinohyriopsis > Sinohyriopsis cumingii. Next base: position 1,589,922 of record JAPYKE020000052.1, on the reverse strand, counting down.
CTGGTGTTACAAAGAGTGGCAATCGGCGTACAGTCTCCTGCGAGAACGTCAATGCCATTCCATCGTCTTTGAGGAAGGCATTCCTAACGAAGACGACGGAATCGTGTCTGACCCCCGTCAAACCCATCTGATCATTTTCGAGGATATATTAGGAGAAGACGAAGAAGAAATTAAACTTTGGTTTACGTGCAAAGGCCATCATCGTAATAACAGTGTCATTTACATTGCTCAAAATTTGTTTCAGCAAAGTAAACTCCATCGCACCATCAGTCTCAATGCTCATTACGTGGTCTTGTTTAAAATTCCTCGAAATAAATCGCAATTGCAAGTTTTAGCCAATCAGTTAGGAACGCTTCGGCTAACTCAGGCGTACGACAATGCCACTCAAACTCCACGCGCCTATTTGAAACCTACTGTCTCCGATTATTTGCGACTTCAAATCTATTTTATTCACCACTAGAGTCAAGACTGGTGGCCTGTCCTGTGCATGTCTCCGTCCTCGACTTAACCAAAAAAAAATCTATAATAACCTCGGACACATTTCGTCTGTCTCACACAGCGTCAACATGACGTCCGTTCATTCTCATCTTCCCGTTAAATTGATTCGTGCCTTGTATGGCATCAATAGCGAAAACAAAATCTAGAAATACATGCTCGTGTCTTAGACGCCAGTCTCAGAGAAGTCTTACGTTGGTTCACGGTGACAGCACGTCAATTACTGTAAGGCATCATTCAGATTCACCATCAAACCAAACGACTTTTTGATAGAAACAAAGTAGCTTATACCCAACCGGCCGATCACCGCATCGACACTCAAACCACAAAGGAAATCATTTTGAAACATGGAGGGAGCGGTACTCTATGATGTGTCATCATTCGCTCCCTCTTAAAATGGGATCCTAATGCTCCCAAATTTCTCCCTAAGATAAAAGCCTAACGAAACCCCAAAGAGAAAAAGAGCAAGTTTATCAATATCAGGTCACTACCCCAGAAAAAGAAAAGCCCACATAAAAAGAAACAGAAAGGTCCCAAGAAAACGTAAAGCCCACTTAAAACATCTTCTATTCGCAAGAGAAGTACTTCAGCCAGAACGCTACCTTTCATTCGCAAACCACGACCTGCAACAACGGTGACCGCGTATCCGGTAGCATCAGGTTCATCCACTTCACCGTTGATGAAATTTTGGAAGCCCGTGTCTCCAAGCTCCTCTTCAACAGTCGTGGCAGCTGCTCACAAAGTACCTGCTCCCAAAATCATATTCCAAGAGAGATTAGGCATGTTACAGAGTTTACTAGACTTGTCCAAACAAAAACATTCTCAAATTAGTCCGTTACGAACCCCTGCACGACGTGTGATGCCTGTCATCAAGTTCATATGACGAACGGTCTGAGGCAAAATATGGGTATGAGTGTTTTTGTGCTCTTGAAGACCCAAAGATGCCACCCCGCAGAAAACATCCCTCTTCTAAACCGAAAGGAAAGAAAAGGAAAGGACTGACTCCTAGTTTAGTCAAACATAGGGACATTTTTTCTGCCCTGTCCAAAGTTTCTCCACCCATGCGAAAAAAACTCATCCAAACGGCCTCCAAAGATGTCATCGATACCGTGTGCGAATGTTGTTTGAACGTCTTCAAAGGTATGATCCCTTTGTCGAAAGCTCAGAAACAATGTTTAGACAAACATCGTCGTGTTCTTCGCCAAATGGTTCAAAAGAAAATCCCCATTCGTCAAAAGAAGAAGATGTCGGTGCAGCGCGGAGGAATTGTGCCTTTATTGGTAGGACCTTTGCTGAAAGGAGTCGCAAGATCTCAGACATGACCCTTGACATCGAATGGAAGGACGAAAACTAGCTTTAGTGCCTTACAAGCGGTGGATGGAATACCATCGTTGGCAGGTACAACGAACATTTGCCTCCCAATCATAAATTGATCGAGATTTCCCAGTTACAACACGAATTGCAGTCATTGGTGGAACGCCACGACTTGTCCGAAACATGAAAATCGCAAAAGTACGGTCAACTCTTTCAACGACTGCAACTCTTTCACCAGAAAACTTTAGACGAAACACTCTGAAAGATTTTAAGACCTTGATGAAAAGTCCATCCCCCACACCACTACCACCATCACCATTACCATCTCCACGAGTCACGAGAGACGATACCCCACGAAAGCCTCAGGAAGAAGAGATACAACAAGTTTTTCAAACACCGTCAGCAGCTCCCATTTCTAGTAAGATTTCAGCATCCTTGTTGACCCCTTTCCCCACACCCCAACGAGAAGAAATGAAAGATTGGGTTACATAAATGTTGTTCAATCCTCCTTCGACAGAAGTAAAAAAGAAAGAAGGGAAACCAGAAGTGAAACAAATAAAAGAAGACCAAAGCCATTCCATTACTACTTCCACCAATAGCTTCGACTTCTACTCCCGTGGCTCATCGGACACGTACATCCGTTTCCAAGCCACCCTTTCGCCCCATTCAAAGCACCATCAGCGAAGAGTGGGCAACTTATTAACAAACAATCAAAATGGAAAAGGTGTTAATCAGCATTTACTACGATCCATCCCATCATCCAGGTTACAGAGGAGTTCAAAAATTGTATCGTGTTGCCAAAACCCGGCTGAATATCCTCCGTTTACCTCAAGTGCAACGATGGTTGCAAAAACAATATACGTACACTTTACAAAACCCATTCGACGAAAGGTTTCCAGACGTGGCACCCAAGTGGAAGGCATCGATCATCAATGACAAAGCCGATTTAGCCGATGTCAGTAATTAGACAACCTACAATCGGGGCTACAAATATTTGTTTTGTGTCATCGACGCCTTTCCCAAATTTGCCGGGTCGTGCCATTGACTTCCAAATCGAGCAGTGAGTTAGGGCGAGTCCTGCAACGGGTGTTGAAACAAAGCGGTCGTCACCCTCTTCAATGGCAAATGGACAAAGGCTCCGAATGTCTGAGCCAAGCTTTCCTAGAAGAATTAAAGAAACCACCAAGAATCCAGAAACCAACGCTAGCATCGTGGAACGTTTTCAACGCACTTTGAAAGAACGCATTTGGAAATATTTTACGCATCACCACACTCAAGTAAATCGAAATCTTACCACACTTGGTTCAAGCGTACAACCAATCTTACCATCGAAGCATTGGACGTGCCTCGCAAGATGTGACTCCCGACAACGAAGTGATGGTTTCTGATCGCCTGTTTGGTACCTCCCCGACGGTGGCTGTCGGCAACAAAGGTGAAGTGTTGGCCAGAGGAGTTTGCGCACTCACTGGCAAAGCCAAACGCACATTTGACAAAGGTTGCTTACCTAACAGGACCACCGAGATATTTTATGTCACTGGAGGAGTGCCTGGCCGTCATCCTACCGTCTATAAATTGCAAGGCATGAACGGTGAAGTGTTAAAAGGAACGTTTTAAATGCCCGAGTTACAATGTGTCACCAAAAAAGAAGACTACGTGTACGACATTGAAAGCTTTCTCGAACGCAAAGCCAGTAAAGTGGGAAAACTACGTGTCAAAGAAGTCAAAGTGTGTTGGAAAGGATATCCAACCTTTTTTATTCTTGGATCGACGCTTCCCAAGTCATCAACTATATAAGAACTGACCATCATGCCCATTCACACAGCTTCAGCTACCGCTACCACTGCAGCCACCACTCCTTCACCCAGTTCTTCTCTGCAAGAATTACAGAAACAACCCTTGTGGGTGTGATGTGGAGAACGTGTGCTTAAAACAGAAATCGTCTTTTTTCTGCCAAATCCGTGTGGTCTATTGTTTCATCGGTGCTGCCATTGCCAATTTGAGTTTGCAACAAGGAGACAAACAGTTGTGGACCATTTTATTGAGCAGTTGCATCGGTTACCTTCTTCCCAATCCATTTCTGAAATTATCCTCGAACGGGAACAACGGGAATCTTGCGTCCAGTGTCAGTCACCACTCCAAGAACAACAACCCCATTTTGGGCGGAGACACTCCTATGACTTCCAGTAACGGATAGCCACAGAACTCTGGAATTATGAACCACCATAACCAATTTTACTTAACCTTACACAGTGACAGTTCCATGAAAGTGTTTTCCTACAACACGTTGTGCTGACACGGCCAAATTACCATGGGCCATCCAATTAGATCACCAAGCCCATTGGGAAGTTGCTTTAGTATAAATAATTCACCCAACCGAAGTAGTCCTCAATGTCCTTCCAAATCAAATTTCTTTCAGTGGAAGTTCATGAGGAGCAAATTTCAACAGTACTTGAATACCCATGGAAAATATGATAAGAAAACACATAATGAACAAACTCAAAATCGACTTATCACTTGATCATTCCCCAATGCTATTATTTTAGTGGACAACATTTGGTGAGCACCATTACATCCAGGTTTAATGTCGTGCTTCTTAAAGCTCTGGAGAGTGTCAGCAAAAGTGTCACCCTTGAGTACCATATAATAACTCGTCGCTAACTGAGGAAATTTCTTGAGGGAAACAACGTGTTGTCCACTTTATTTTGTCCTGAATTGCATGAGATATTGGGCGGGTACATGGATATGAAGAGGACAGTAGAACAAAAACCCAAAATTACCAGTCATTTCCGACAACGATTCTTTTGCCAAGTAGTTTCGTTCCCCAGTAGAATTGAAACAAGAACTGAATTTGATCTTTGCCTACTCCGATGTGGTGGAGTATATCGTGGTGGGACAACCTCCGTGCCATTACTGCATGGCATTCCTTTCAAAGTGGATTCTGCCAAGAACGCAGACGAGGAAGGTGGAAACACTTGTCATGTTCACCGCTAATTTGTACATTCTCACTATTTGCCCGTCAGCAAGTCTTATTTGGATACTGTCAACATTGCTATAAAAGGAGCTCTGGGACAAAATATTCCATTCACCAAAGAGAAAGTCACAGTGAAACTCCATTTTCGAAAACGGTTCTCTAACGACTCGAAAAATATGTATCCAGTGTACCAACAGCTAGGACACGGTTTAGGAGATATGTTGAACTTAGCCTTAGGTTTAGTGGTCTCCGTGTTGAAAGCGACGGTGACACGATGATTGCACGCCTTGAAAGATGCGGTTTTTACACACGGTAAAGAATGTCTCCAAAATGTCAGCATCGACAAACAAAACCCTAAAGAAGCATTCTAGAGAGCAGGAAAAATTGTCTTGTTGCAAACGGGAAAGACATTTTGGGCCGGCGAGAAACACCTATAAATGCCCTGTACGCTACCGAGTCAGGCATCCCTGCTTCCCTGTTGCCACAGCAAGAACAAGGCAGAACGAGACGACGAATAAAAGCCCCTTTAAAAGACTTCACACTTCTGAAGCTAGAAATACTAAGCAAACAAGAACCGTCCGAGACTGAGACGATTTTGATTATTAAATTACAAAGAAGCAACAAAATGATGCACCGAGTGTCTTGCGCCTGTTCCAAGTCGGAACTAGATCTGTTTGCCATACCACCCACCATGATGACGATGCAAGAATACCAATGGGTCGAATTTCATCCCGTCTCCTCTCTGACGGATTCAGCTCCGATCGAGTTTGAAATTAAAAGACAGCCCGAGGATTATATTGATCTGAACAGCAGTTATTTGTATTTCAAAACCAAAATTACAGACAAGAATGGAGGCAATATAGACGGTGACGAGAAAGTAGCTCCCATCAACAATTGCATGCATTCCTTGTTCAGTGGAGTGGACTTGTACTTGAATAACAAACTAGTCAATAGCTGCATGGATACTTACCCTTACCGTGCCAATCTGGAAAATATGTTGACGTACGGAATAGACCATAAGAACACTCATCTGGATGCCTGTGGGCTATGAAAACCAGACGATGAGGAAAAGTTCGACACAATTGGAGATGAGAATGATGGACTTGAACATCGACGAAACAAAATCACAGAGGGTCAGAGTTTAGAACTGATGGATCGTTTGCATTTGGGCATGTGGTTGCAAGAGAGGTATTTGTTGAACAGAGTGCATATTCGCCTGAGATTGAATCGCAGCAGTACCGCTTTCCATTTAATGGCTGATAGTGCCGATTACAAAACCATCATCCAAGAAGCCAGACTCTACGTACAACCCGTGGAAGTGTTACCTAAAGTGGGAAACGACATTAGTCACACTTTGAGCAGAACGACCACCAATAATCCAATACGACGTGTGGAAGTGAAAACCTTCTCCATTCCCAAGGGCCATCGATCCATGATCGAAGATCATCTATTCCAGGGACAGTTACCCAAACGCTTAATCCTTGGTCTCGTCGAGAATTCAGCCTTCAAAAAGAATCATCGATACAAATCCTTTCAACTTTTATTACTTCAAGGTGTCTAAAATCGAAGTCAGTCGCGATGGCAAGACCTTGTGTACCCTACCTTTCGAACCTAACTTTGACAAAAATAATTATTTGAGATCGTACTTGTCCATGTACGAAGCCATTGGCCAGTTATTAACCAACACCAGTCACGGCATTACATACGAAGAATATGATGGATGTTACACTTTGTGGGCTTTTGATTTCACTCCTGACCAAGGCAGCTAGAGGGACATTTTCACCCTATAAAATCAGGTCAGATTCGAGTGGAACTTCAGTTTGCAGTAGCTCTACCCCGGATGGTGAACGTCATCCTGTATGCATAATGCAATAATACCATAAAAATCAACAATTTGAGCGAAGTCATTCTAGACTATTACAGCCATGGAAGATTGTTATCGCTCTTTACATAGTGGAGAATGTTTGGACATGGAATGTGAGGAGACTATGAAAGTAGATCCCCAAGACAAAGACGAAGAAGTCATAATGATGAAGTCAAGATGGCCAGAACAAGAAGAACATTTAGTCTCCTGTTTTGCTACATACCTGTCAGAAAAAATTACGGAATTGATCAAGAAAGATTGCTATCGATGTCACGCGATCATCCCATTCAAATTTAACACGATAAGTGGCTGATGTTGAGTCAAGAAGTAAATCTGGACGAAGCTTGGAGTCTAATCTCGAAAGAATACGTGTTGCAACAGTGGTATAAAGGCTTGCGTGCACATTCTTTGCCTCCATTAACAACTCTAGAAATCCATCGCAGTGAAGCTCTCTTGGCTCAGAGTTGGGAGACGAGGCGAATAAACGGTTACTTGTCAGACATTTTTAAGCAAAAAGTTAGGATCGAATTGACCACACACGGACGACAGCCGTCTCCCAGGAACCCACTGGTTACCGTCAACTTTCCTCAAGAAGGATATGTGGAATATTTCGATTCGTGTGGATTGCCTCCTTTGGAAGACGATATTATTGACTTTATGACAAGAAATGCTCAGACAACACGATTCAATAATGTGAAATTACAAGGCACATATTCGTTGGTGTGTGGACAATATTGTGTGTATTTTAAACATCATCGCAGTTTGGAATATTCTTTAGAACATTTAATGACTTTTTGATCGTCATTCGTCTACAAACGATGAGAAATTAGATCAATGGTGTTGTGACCAGTATGCCTGTCTTTTTCTTTAGCTAGGAAACGTAGCGTAAATCAATGGCCCATCAACTTCCAAATAAGAAAATCTCAATTTCATTCACAACGTTATCATCCATGTCCAAAATAGTAAATTATTGAAAAAATGTTTTTTAGTTGATTGAATTGTTAATGTTCAAAAACATTGTTAATTGGTAGTTGTGAGTTATTTGAACAAGAATGTTGTGTTTTGAAGAAACAATGCATTTGTCATTTGTTTGCCATTTGTATCATGAACTATGCCTTTTGAGTTCCCTCCATCCCTCACATTACACTATTTTAGCGTTCCGACCCGAAACCGTGTAGGCATGTTTTCCTTAGCCTCCGCGCTTTTACCATCAAAGCGGAGTCATCTCCAGTCTGACCATCCATTGTTGACTCATCCTCCTACGAAGATGTCCTCAAGATTAGCCAAGCTGAACGAAGCCTACGTGACTTTGCATCGTGTCAGGCAAAGTCTGATACCAAAGCCTGCAGAGATAGAGAATGTCAGAATGTTACAAGTCACTGAAGACCTGATAGTAGAGCTCTTCAGAGAGGAAATTAACAGGGAAAAATAAGAATGGACGGAGAAGTACGGACTTCAGAACCAGCAGAGAGAGACAGAGAGAGCAGCAACAGCATCAACAACAGCAGCAGCAGGAACCTGACAGAGGCTTTATCGTCTGCAGTGTCGACCCCAACGAGTTCTCTTTCTCTCTTCGAAGAAGCAGACCCTATCCTATGAGAAAGCCTGTCGCCAGACGAGGTCACAATCTTAGATCATGCAAGATTGCCATACTCGTCGTTCACAAAAAACCAGCCCTTTCCATAGCTACCCCATACTCTAGAAAAGCAACAATCATTCAATTGGCAGTGGTATGTTAGTCAGTTAGAAAACAACAGAAGTGCGTCTATAAGCACATGATTTCTGTATCTTGGTTAGAAAGTGTGACTCCAAGTCCTTCGTTTCCGTCGCTTGTCAAATCTTTTTAAAATAATAATTGCCAGTAGAAAAAAATTGAGTGTTTCTTTTAGGTCCGTGAGGTTTTGATGATAATATGGATAATGCAAGTTTGGGTGATAGGGATGTTTTCTGTCACGTCCGTGATTCAAGCATTTATAGGAAAACGGTCGTCCGTCTGGCTATGTATTGTCAACGAGACAACATTAAAAACGAGCAGTAGACTAGCGAAGATTTTAGAACTTCAGATGCACCTGAAGTACCCCAGACGACTGTTGAATGAGCTGACAGCGGGGGCGATTGAAGAAATAAAAGAAAGGATAGAGAAGGAGGGGGAAGAAAGAAAAAAAAAAAGAAAAGGAGGAAAATAAGAGAGCGACCAGATCTCACCCTTTGATGAGACCTAAGTGCAAGGTGAAGCCAGAGGCGAGGACGCCTCCACGACCACTTCAAGTACCACCGACACAACCAGCATAGAGACTTGTCGCCCCACAAACAGAGGTCAGACAAGATCCCCGTGTACAGAATATGAGGAGGGAAGTCTTCACTATCCCTGAAACTGAAGATTGGGGTGCAGAGGCCTCTGCACTACCAACCACATGGGTAAATTGGGAAGGGGATTGGAGCAGACGATGCGTGTGCGGTGTGAGACCTGGGATATGCCAACATTAGCCATGTGCCACTGCACTTCTAAAAAACAGCCATAATCAAAGCTCTAGAAAAGAAACACTATTCAATTTGCCAATTGTATAAGTGTAGAGTAGTGTGATCATAAACACTTACTCATTTAATAATATGGTTATGTGTGTGTGTGTGTGTGTGTGTGTGTGTGTGTGTGTGTGTGTATGAGCTCAAGTACGTTTGTGTGGACAGTATATTATTGGGTTCTGTAAGTGCTCACGTACGTTTGTGTTTATAGTAGAGTTTGTGGTTATTTAACTCCCCTTCTGTGTGGATGGTATGATTGGAATCTGTTTTTTTTTTTTTTTTTTTTGCTTATTCGCGTGTGTGAATAGTAGATGATGGGTTTGATTTGGCTACTTCGTGTGTGTGGATGGTATAGTTTTTATTGATTTTGCTTCTCCGCGTCAGTGGATAGTAGATTATTGGGTTTTTAAGCGCTCACGCACATTTGTTTAGACAGTAGAGTGTGTGGTTTTTAACTTTCCTTCTGTGTGGATAGTATAACTTGGGTTTGATTTTGCTTCACCCCATGAGTGGATAGTAGATTATGGTTTTTTGCTGGTTCCCCCTGTGTGTGGATAGTATAGTTTGGGTTTGATTTTGCTTCTCGGCGTGTATGGATAGTAGAGTTTGTGTTTTGTTTCTTCTTTTCCCGTGTGTGGATAGTAGATTATGGTTATGTTTTTGTCTCATTACGTTTGTGTGGATAGTAGATAATATGAAATGAGAAAAGTAGGGGATGTTTTCCTTCCTTTGCAGATAAAAACTCGAAGCGTTCGTCATTCGCGCCATTCTAAGGAATAAGCAAGGAAGAATAGGATGGCAGAAGCTTCTGATTTGTTTACCGACTTGAAGGATATTTGGTATTGGATGTTAGATGGCTTGTATGTAGTAAAAAGGCTTGATAAGAATTGGAGGCATGAAGTTACCGAGGATTTTGTCACAAGGAAAGTAACTAGCCTGACATTAGCTATGGATCTTGTGAGAGATATTATAGAAAAAGAAGTGAAGAGATTAATTGGCTTTATTCACCCTGTGTATGTGAAAGTGGGAATGTTGAAAGAAGCCTTAGATATTGTGATCAGAGTAAGGTTTTTGTTGGAAGTTTTGGTACAATGAGCAGAGTGGTCTTTTATAAAATGGGGGTTGGACCAGCTGAAGAAAGCAGAAGAACTCATGAGAAGTGTGCTGATCCAAGAAGTGAAAAGGATCAAAGAAAGGTGGTCAAACGAGAGAAAAGAAATAGAAAACCTAAAGAAAAAGGAAGAGTTTGAGAGGATGAACAATAACTGGAACAAAGCTCAGGAAAATGTTAGAGCTCTAGGCCATCCTGACTGGATGCCAGAGAATGAAGCGAAGAAGAAGAAAGGAATAGTGGGAAAGGTCAGAAGATGGCTGAAGAAGTGGAGGAAAGACTTTCTTTCCTTTATTTTTTTAAATGTCTGTTGTATATGTGTTATATCAATCTCTACCTTCGCTCAGTACTATGATGTCACCTGCCCCTAGTTGCTACAGTGTTACCAATCTCCCTACCGTAGAGTCAGACGCTATCTTTCCCTAGTCGCTATACAAATCTAATATTCCTAATGTTGCATTTCCCTCGAGGCTATACAGTCCCAGGGTGTACTAAAAAAGTTTGAGGTTAAACAGTCCCGGGGGTGGGATAATGCTAATTCCCACTGAGGCTATAAATCTTGAGGCTAAATAGTCGGGGGGTGGGGGTCCGTAATATTAATTTCCATTGAGGCTGAAGGGTCCCACTACACTACTTTCAGTGTCAACCGAACAATATGATAACATTCCATTGAAGCAAAAACTGCCTTCAGGATAATTTGGAACCACGGCTTACACCTAAACGGTAGAAATACAAGAATTAAAGGCTGAAGTGGCACGACGGAAAGCAGAATGTTTAGCAACAGATTGTGAATCACTCTAAGAAACCTTTAGCAATTCCGTGTTTAGGAAGCCTTAATATTATTGTTTTTCAAATGTCAATAGCTAGACAAAAATTGAACAACTTTCATACAAAAACAAACCCCATACATTAGAAGGTACTAACTACAGGTAAATCTCTAGTCTTTGTTATATTTAATATGAATTCTATGTATAAAATATCTATGTCCACAATGGAAACAGTTTAGTTTTCAATTGCGCCGAAATTGGTAAAACATGGTTCCGATGAAAATCTAATCCAGTGATCTAAACAACTTTATAAACATGACTATCGAATACCTTTTTTTCTACATTTATTATGTTGTGTTCAGCCGCGCTCAGGATGAAAATATTATACAAATTTGAAAAATAGGTATAAGGAACCGAAAATCTATAGGATACCATGGTGTACTATTTTCAATATACCCACACAGTAGAGCTTATCCTGCGTGAGTGTAATTGTGCCTAAGAAGAGCTTATCCCTTATTTAGAGATCCATTTTTGATTACGTCACTAGACTATTATCCTTCATCGAACAGGTCTTTTGAATACGGTCCATTGTTTTCTATATAGCTTAACACAGTTTCGAACAAAAGAAGAATTGTCGAATGGCAAACGATGGTATTATTTAATGTTACTGGCCAAGCTTTTGTTTGGATTCATCAAAGTTTGAACCAATACAGAAGGTTTCAAATACGTTTTAAAATTCTCCCCTACAGAGTAATTTTGAACCTATGCCCATAAAGCTTTGTCTTTTAAAATGTATCTAATAAAGCGACTCTTTATCTGTCAAGACATTTTAAGTGATTTGTGTTGAAAGTTTAGAGAGTACAAATTATAAATGTTCTTTTTACATTGTAATGCTTTACTTTTGAAACTTATATGGAGAACATAAAAAATATTGTATTCCATTCAAAGGTCACGTGCTTTACCTTAATCGTACAGTTTGTTAACAGACAGTCTTCATTATGGGCGAGGTGCGTATAAACGGAGCCTGAACCCGAAAAGCAGAATTTTGTTTACCCCGTTAAGGTTTTTGGAAATAAAATAACGCATTTTAGAAACGAATAAGCAACTCAATTATAATATGAAATGCTGGGATGTGCCTAACTGTTCTATCTAGATCAGTCCCCCAACACACACACACACACACACGCACACACACACACGCACACACACACATATCACATATATATATATATATATATATATATATATGATCAGTTTACTGGGATAAATTCCAAAATGTAGTGGACTCAAGGCCACTTTAGTACTCTGTCAAAATGACCCTGCTTCGGAAACAAATAATTTTAAATAATCAGACACCACATTTCATATATATATATATATATATAAATTATAAAATAAACAACACCAACACGTAGAATGTGTGACCGGTTTCGCTTTAATGCTTCATCAGACTGAATTCAAACTGAATTCAATATCATTGCTTACGTCATTAAATATGTTGTTTCTAAGTGATCAATGAAATAAACAATGATATAAACAAGATGACGTCATAGCTTACATTTTTAACGTAATTATCTAATACTTTAACAAATAATTTACATGGAGATATGCATATACAGCAAAGATTAATGATATCTTAATACATAAATATATATATATATAAAACTGGATCTTAAAGATACGTATATCTCTACTGAAAACTATATATACCATTTATTAACAGATAGAGATAAACAGTTTTAGTAACATTAGTATTATGTATAATACACGCTTATTAGAAGAAAAGAAAATAAATTACACAAAAAAAAAAAAAAAAAAAATACAAAGATAAATGTAATCAACATATACACTAGTATAATCTTTACAGCTCTGAAAGTGGTTATCAGAACTCAATTTATTTAATAAAAATATAATACAAATATGGTGTGCATTACGGTTACTATCAAGTATTTTATAAATAATTAATCATGTTATATTGATAATTAATTACAAATTCAATTTCATTTTTAAAGAACTAGTAAACATATTTTTATGTTATTAGATTATACTTTTACCAATTAAGATTTTCTGCACAGTAAAATAATATGAAATATTCATATCTAATTGTAAACAGGGGACTTAATTCAGAAAAAAAAAAAAAAAAAAAAAAAAAAAAAAACATTAAAAATTAATAAAAAATTACTAAATGTCATATAGTGTTTTTGAATTTAGACCTTTTGGATATACCGTATTAAGACGGTGAATCCAATAGGTTTCCTTTAGTAGACGTTCCATTTCAGAATCAGCTTTAACAATAGGTTGGAAGGAGAAATCTTGCAATGTATGGGAATTTTTGTTAAAATGTGCGGCAACATGAGATGAAAATGATTGATCGATATAATTTTTTATATCTGATCTATGTTGGTTCATACGTTTAGATATTTGTTGACTGGTTTGTCCAACATATTGGATGCCACATTTTTTGCACGTTATCAAATAAATAACATTTGATGTTGCACAATTAATGTCACAACGCATATTAAAAATTTCTTTCGTATTATTACTATAGAAATATATATATATATATGGAGAGAGAGAGAGATACATAGATAGATATATAGATCGATTTATTTTGGGATAAATAATACCGTACACACAAAATCTGCCATGCTATATACATTTTAATTTTAAAGAAAAATAGCATTCAGTGTTTCGATAGATTAAGAAATAACATGTCCAACTATATTTTAAAAGACAAAGTCATACGGGCATAGTTCCAAATTTAGTCAGTGCGGGTATTATTATTTAATCATTCCAAGCTGTCCTTTTTGAATGGACGTAATGAGTCACTACTTACATTAAAAAATGCCACTATGTTTGCCAAGCTTTATTTGGCTTTAAACATTTAGAAGCTATGCAGACAACAATAGTCGTTATGAAAATAGAATGTAAGTTTAATTTTGGGTGGCAATCGAGTGGCACAACACACACACACATACACACACACACACACACACACACACACACACACACACAAACACACACACACACACACATACATACATACATACATACATACATACATACATACATACATACATACATACATACATACACACATACATACATACATACATTAACAGTATGTACATAAAGAGACATGAACATACAATGTCAAATTATTCCATACATTTCACTTTGGGGATCATCATGATGTTTGTGACTGAAAATTGTATAGCATTATTATTACAAAAAAATCATGTTTCTTCAATATAAAATGCTGCTTATGGGCAGTACTGTCCTCACTATCTTAGTTTAAGGAATACTGTCAAGAATGGTCAGGATTGACAAAAGAATTTGTTTTTTGAAAACAGTACTAGCAAAAATGTAGCGAATGCTCAGTTTGTTAAGGTTTTATGCAAAAGGCAGTTCTCCTGTGACACTAAACGGATTATTAATAAGTGTTGATGGCATCCAGGCGTCCTATTGCTTTACACTGTCTCATAACACTGTTGGTAAAAACGAATGGATGTTTTCTTCTATGTTATTCTTTTAATCACCGACTGCTTAGAGTCACGTGATACTTAATTGAAGAGATGGGACGTTATTATTATCATAACCTTCAGCCCTTTCTTTATAATAAGAGTGCCATGTTCCACCCAAGTGTACTACATTGTATGTCACCAATAGTCCTTAATAGTTGCCTAAGTTGTCATATATTGAACATCTGCCGATCTACTATGCGGCTTAAGTGGCAGGGAACAGTCTCGTAAATTGACCTATTCCAGTTTCATAACTTAAGGCTATGATGGGACGTTCTGAGCTATTGCTGTTTAGCAATGAGATATATGGATACTTTTGTGAAATAAATCTTTCTGGCATATGTTGTTCTTGACAATGATATGAGTCATGTACAGTGAAATACCTTTAGTCGGCTAGTTAACAGGGCAAGCCAGGTATAACAACAATTGCATGGTTTAGGCAAGTAGAATATCTCAAAAACAGCCTGGATGGCAATTAGTTTGACTTGCATCAAGCTCTTTAGTAAACCATAGCTTTGTTTTCAAAATTATTAATTAGGAAAATGTTTTATATTTGTATTGTGAGCATCGCTTCGTGTCAAAAATGATCTTCGAACGAGAAAAATGATGTAACAAAATTTTTTGTGTTGGGGTGCATAAATTTTATTTCCTATGAACTTATGTTAATTTGGCATCTCAAGTGAAATATATTCTTATGTTCTATTTTATTATAGCTATCAAAAATATTGACCTTTTTGACTTCATATGTGCAGTTTACTTTTTATGATTTTTATATTAGATGGATGCAGCATTAATTTTGTAAATAAATAGAGGCTATTTGCTTGAAACGAGTGAATAACGGATATATTTCATCGCTGCAATGTTTTGTAATTTGTTGGGGGGGGGGGTTGTCAGCCTGTTTTCAAGGACACATGACTTTGGAAAAGTGACTTGTTCTGACCGCTGGTTGACATGTCTCTATTTTCTGGCCACATTGTTGGGATATTCCAGTCTATAATAATGGTATCTAAGGGCAAAATACTTACTTCTGAGACATGTCAGTATTGTACTCTTGATTATTAGGTACAAGAGTGTGTACTGCAATGCAATGTAGCTAAGTCTTTTATGTCATATTTGCTGTTGCATATACATTACATATTGATTTATTTTTTTTGGAATGATGAACCTGTTCATATTAATGTTTAAGATGTCGGTTTGTCAAAATAACAGCTAGTTCTTATTGCTTAGATTATAAACGTAAGATAAAGTTTCTCATCTGTAATGCCAGTCGCTCTATCCCTGAAACAAGTAACAGACAGAACCTGAAATGGTGCTCCTCGTCACAGATTGTCAGCGTTGGCAAGCAGATATAAATATCACATGAAGTCGTCAACATGAAGACAATTTTGATTCGGTAGGGTCTAATTGACCAGAATATATCACACTATTTTCTTTTATTTTCTTTATATCTGATGCAATTTGAGATTGTAATAAAAGACAATAGCATCGATAGCTATACTTGCTGGGAGAACAGCTGCAGCAAACAATTACCCGCCATTTTCATATAAATGACTTTTCAGATAACTAAGTGATATGCTCTGGATAGACCCTGGTACACCTAAATTTATTCCAACTGGTCAATATTAGCAATATTTATTTTCGGGATGATTCCTAACGGTTATCGTCTGTTTCGGCATTCACGTCTGTGATTAAGTATTTCCGTAAACATCTAAATGAGTACTCAATATCGTATCAATATCTACGAAAGAATGCATTTGTGTCTACGATTGGATCGGTTTTGTTATATACAATGCAGCTGAGCTTCATTTACGTTTTATAATCTGTTTAAACTGATCGTATAAAGCCTGAGGTCACTTTGTTAGTCTAAACTCTTTGTACCTTTTTGCATACATTATATTACGATTAATCAGGAAGTCACACCCCCTCTAAATTTGTATCTATTTAGAAAGCTCTAAAGTTGCTCAGTTATAAAGAATAATCTAAAATATGTTGCAAATTGGAACTTTTCCACTAAAGCAACTGCCTAAAGCGCCAGCATTTATCGATCACTGTCAGGTCACGCCTGTCTGCATAGTTTGGGGATCGGGCTCAACCAATGTGTGTATGTGAGAAAGCACGCCAGTAGTTTTCCGGGGTTCGGTGGTTCTAACCGGGGTTTACCCGGGTTCTGCTAAAAATATTTATACTTGACTCCATGTTTTGCTAAATATAATATAATTTCTGTTGCAATGTACTTGCTTAATAATAATTGCATGGAATATAGTTCCCGCTTACTAGTGTATAGTTCGATTTCAAGTTGATATTATCTTATACCTGCTTTTTCCTTAATGAAGTTTTCATTGGCAGTGCAACTGCATTTCATATTTCATTCCTTTCCAAGAGTCATCCTGGCATACCCTTCATTATCGAACGATGAATACCAATTTATATCATTATGCCGATACATACATACATACATACATATATATATATATATATATATATATATATATATATATATATATATATATATATATATATATGAATAAATATGTGTGTAAACATTACGAATTTAACTTTCTTTCTTCCTGGCTCAGCTTCGGTAGAATATAAAAAGGTCTAAACACATGAGTTAACGTTACTCTTGAAGAGCTAGTTCTAGTACTAAAATGAACTGTCACAAGGGAAGCTTCAACTGGAGAAATATATCAGATTTAGCAACATCCTTAGTGAAACAGGGAATGTCTATATTCCTACCAAATGACACTTGAAGTTAGCATTACAATTTTTAATTACTGTTTTTGTTCTCTAACTTTGCTTTTAATAAATGGAAATGTTTTAACAAATATAAATTTCATTCGATTGAAAGTTAATATTTTAAATGAGTTTATATCAAAGTACATTATTAGTTTTGGACTGAAAAAATATTGTAATTTTTTGTTCTTGGATATATCACGCTCCATAGGTTGTGCACTATATTCACGAGCTCGTTCATAATTTGTCCAATATCACAACATATTTGATAACTAAGATTCACGGGCATACGAACGACACCTTGATCAATCATCGGTGATTTGAGTAGAATCATTCGAATCCAGTGAATCCATATAATGACAACCTGAGATGGAGATACTGCAAAATAAGTTCATGCCAACGTGGATTAATATGTCCCTTTGTTATAAATTCACCTCTTTTTGCTTACGAAATGATGTTTTGCACCAACCTTTTCTTCAGCAATCAAGTATTGTCTTACAATTTAACTTGGCCAACTTTCATCTGGGTAGGGTGGCATTTGACGAGGGCCAAGAGGTCGAAAAATAGTCTTACAGAATTCGGTCTTTTTCGATTGTGAGCAAATCTTACTAAGCCTGAATACTCATTTACGCCATAAAATGGTTAATGAAACACCATATTACGAATCTTTTGATATATCTTAGCTATTTATGGTATAATTAATTGGCCTCTTGTATTCAGTTGTCACTGTCACCCATTTCACCTCACATCAATTTTGGAATTCTCTCTAAATTTAAACATTTTAAAGACAAATTTAGTTCTTGTTGCTTGCTTTTTTTTTCTTTTTTTTCTTATTACAGGAAGCTAACAAATGGATGTTCTCATACAGAGACTGTCTGTTCCAATAGTACTTTATAATTATGGTTACACTTAAGTTATTATATTCCCACTAAAATAAATAGGCCACACAGTGTACATAATCGAAAAAAAAAACAGTAACGCTGATCTGGCGGCATGACAAATAACACGGGATTAAACATCCATAAATCACGGTAGTAAATAAGTTTAGCACGCAATAGTATGTACTACGTGGATGTGGGTTCTCTTGCCTTAAGCATGTGCCTTGACCTTGAACAGCCAACAACATGGGGATACCATACGTTTTGGGGAAAGGTTTACGAACATGGTGGTATAAAACTATTGCTAGACATAATGACTTTTGAGTATTAGTGACAGAAACAAAACAACTGCTTCATTTACCCTTTCCAGATTCGACAAACTGAATGTACTAATCACCTCTGTATTACGTGCAATTACCTACGTTCTTCCTCCACCATTAATACTGGTCACCATGTATAAACCTATCGTGTGCTAAAAAATGGCGTTAAAACCCTACAACAACTAAAACGAATCTTGCTATCATAAATGAACATTAAATTTTGTTAACACACATGATGGTTTACTAATGAAACTGCTGTGGTGTAGCATAAAAGAAACTACAATGATAAATGTAACGAGTTTACCAATTGTCTTTTCTTGCGGAGCGAAATTAAATCTATTACTGCATAACATAAATGATCCTTTGTCAAAGAAGCAATCGCCAAAAACCCTTATAACAAATAGATCTGGAATCACTTTCGAGCACTCATATAAGCCAGTAATGCTAAATCCATGTGAAAGTATAGTCAATGACCCTAGTTACACTGTTGATCAGGATGTTCCAAGTCAACTGAACCTGATATTTTCCAAACAGTAAGTCTAATTGTAAGTAGCTAAAAAATATTAACTTACTACCTATGTGAATGAGAGGGCATTTGATCATGTTAGTTTTAATACCCCCACCCAATTACATTAACTGATACTATTGATATTATCACTAAAGTAGACACTAACTAGTCTAAATGGAATTGACGAAAACCTTCTAAAATGCTGGCTTTAAAAGAAGTCATTAGCTTAGATATCACTTCTTGTAAACATCCAGAGTTATTAAAATTAGCTATTCGAAATTAATAAGGGAAAAGACAAGAACGATACATCTGGCTATCGACTCATATCTGTTCTGAATGTACTATTAAAACATTATTCATTCACGTCAGCAAGCATCTTTTCGGATATCTTAACAAACATCAAACCCTCTGTAAATCATAATAAGGTTTCCGACAGAAAATTTCATGTCAAACTGAATTGACAAAACTTGCAGATCAGAGATTACTACAGATCGAATGAGGCGATCTTCATTGATCAAGAAAACGTTCCGGTTCGCTTGACCGTTCGGTACTCATTGTAAATATCAGTACAAGTTTTCTTCAGACTCAGTTATCTGGTTCGCACCATATCTCACTAACAGACCTCAAGCTTTTATACGTATAAAATATACGCCTGATTCAGGTCATATTGTAAATGGTATTCTACAAGGCTCTATATTAGGCACCTTCGTCTTTCACTGTTTATAAGTGACATAGTTTTGTATCCATTGCACTCTAACACTGAGCTATTCGCTGACAATTCAACATTGCATACATCTGGTAAGTCTATCGACTCTGTTGAAAATAAAATGTAAATTGACCTAAACAATTTATCACTTTAGTGTCAACAAAGAAAAAACAGGATGCATATTAATAAATCTTAAATGAACAGTATAGCAACCAGAACAAGACATCATACCCATTACATGGATATCCTCTAGCTCAAAATGGCTTCCACGTCTAGTATCTACATTGATGACCTCAGCTGGTATTCACATATCGATTACATACGTGCAGTGGTTGTAAAAGCATAACTCCCTTAAAAATATTGTGAACATGTCCACCTCTCCAGTCGTTTAAACTTTATTTTTGGGAACATATACTACCACATATAGACTATGGGTTTACCATACGGGGAAACACAGCTAATTATAACCTATCCAGAACTGACAACTTAAAAAAAGGCCGCGATGATGATTCTGAAACCGTCTATTATGAACTGTTGTTTTCACGTCTACAAAAAGTATTTTATTATACTTTTAAAGGGATCCTATTATATATAAGTCTGCAAACGATATTTCTCCAGGTTACATCCCTAACCTAACAGGACTACAATCAACAAATACCGAGAGTAATCTTGAATCAACAAACTAACTCCATATTCTGAGGTAAAAAAAAAACAACAATTTCAAAAGCTCGTGTGCTGTATAAGGACATATCTTTACTAAACTTTTTCCCTTGATGATAGGTAATTCAAATCAGGTTGCTTCGTTTTAAATCTCATTATATAAATTTTTTCCTGACCTTGAATGGAATGATAAATTAAAGCCTCCCAATACAGAATTTTAGTATTGTATCCAGAGACAATAATTGCTTGTTTTGTCTATGCATATATAACTTCTGACATGACAAAATCTGAATACCTGTGTATCCCTGAAACATTTCAACATTGACAATGACTCTTGGGAAGATCGCCATACTGGAGCTACAAACTTTGAACGGGGGACATTTTAGAGGAAGTGTGAAAATCTCAGAACTGCAGCGCGTCATCTATTGAGCACGCAAACCAATTTGGCATATCTTGGCAAGAGTTCAAAGCACAAATTGGTTTGATCAGCCATTCACATATTCAAAGAAACCAAACCATTTGGTAATGTCATTGTCACCTTAGAACTTGACGAACGAGCAATGACACAACATATGGTTCAATTATGTACATGTTGATCATTACATATTCATATCTCACTCCATTATAATTATGTACGTGTGCTTTTGCGATAATGCTTGAGTGTTATTTGACTTTATTAAAACATAACCTGACCAAACAATTGAGGACCATATTGCAGAATATATATATATATATATATATATATATATATATATATATATATATATATATATATATATATAATCTCATTCACGAGAGAGAGAGAGAGAGAGAGAGAGAGAGATTGTCGTTGCACTGATTTATGTAGGCAACATGTTTCGGAAGATGGAATGATCAGATCTTGATGTCTATTGTACTTCCAAGTAGAAGACTATGTCGACAACCAAATGTCTTATTGTACCTTGAAAAAAATATTTCAAACCAGACATAGACTAGCGTAGAAACCATTGTGTGCTTTTATTTATTTATCTGATGTTAATGTAAACGTTGGATGAACATATTATACATTATAGGGAATTTAATTTCAGGGCAAACTGTGCCTTCATTGAAAAGCTTGCCTTAAGAATTCTAAATTCACGATGGCAAAATGAATCCTCACACATGCAGGTTTGTATCATTTCAAAATACATTAGACGTGATATTACGGAAGATCTGAATGTACATGTTCGCGTTTTGAGAGGATAACGTGCTAAACTAACCTTTATTGAAGTACAAATAGACGTTTAAAGCCCGTTGATCGTAGTGATATTTATATGATATTTGATTTTGCTAATTGCCTGAATACTGTTTCCTTGCTTAGTTTGTTTCAGAAACAAATATATGCAGCAAGATAAGAAGGAACTTCTTAAATATTTAAAGAAGTATTTGTTTGCTTACAGCCTCCCTACTTGTGTATTACTTAGCTATATGTTTTGAAATAGCTACTAAAAAAGATCTCCAGCAAAGGAAACGTGTTACATTTCATATGTGCATCTCTTTTAAAATCAAACCTTTTATTGCAGTTTTGTATATAAATGGAAGATATTTAATGACAGTACTTTCTGCTCGTGCCGACTTTTAAAATGGCGCAAATGAAATAGTTCATGGAACTTCTATAATGTTCCTCTGCATCTAAAAATAATTATGTGCATGATGCAAACGAGATCTCCATTATATTGCAGAACCAAGCTGTGGAATATAACCTGTTATTTTATTCCCGCTTTGATGTTTGGAATCGATGTAGCGGAGGGTAAGACTCAAGTTGTGTCTATTTGAAATATAAACCAGCAAGAATTTGCAACGACACGACTCGAGGATGGTGAAGAAGAGTCTGTGTCAGATTTGAGAAAATACGTGATTGACAAAGACCGTTGTTGCACCTTGATGATATATGTTGGTAAGGTAGAAAACATGAGTGAAGTGTTTAAATTTAAACTTGAAATTCCCTTTAAAAGTAATAGATACAAAAATTACATGGGCATGGGTATTGTTTGATAATTTTAAATATATCACTAAAAGTAGAAAAATGATTAAATGTCCCATGCTTGCAGCTGATTCGAAGCATGTAATACGTGTATTGTTACAGATTTATTCTAACCTTCACAACCTCTTTTCGAAGGTAATTCTGACGAGTACTTAATGCTTTATTTGCTATATTGCAAAGTCATCGTTTATGATGAGATACTGAAACATTTGTTTCCTATTACCTCTGACCTTACTCTCTTAAAATA
This sequence comes from Sinohyriopsis cumingii, assembly GCA_028554795.2. Lineage (NCBI taxonomy): Eukaryota > Metazoa > Mollusca > Bivalvia > Unionida > Unionidae > Sinohyriopsis > Sinohyriopsis cumingii. The sequence continues at coordinate 1,567,302 of JAPYKE020000052.1, read as the reverse complement.
CTTCCAGTGTTGAGTGCTAGCGTATACCCATCTTTTTGTGACTTAACAGGTGTATCGTCATATTTTATGAATGAAACAGATTTTCTGCGATATGTTTGGATGTTAACGGTCACGTGATACTGATCTGGAATTTTTTACACATCGATACATTCTGGGACTACTTTCGGTTTGCAATATAAATAAACATTGCAGATACGTCATTGTGAAATTTTTAATTCAGCAAAAAATTATAACGTAATACCCTTTTTTATACTTTTTCCAATATTCTATGATTTAAATGCATAGTTCACTATACCATTTAGCGTTCGTCTGCTATATAGTCGAGCAAAATAGCTGATTTTTCACTGCAATTTTCTGAGGAGTTTTTTTTAACAATTAGATGACAAGGTGTTAAAAGAAATAATAGCAGCGATTGAAGCAGATGGAGATGGATTTAATGATATTGCGATGGATGTTACAAGCGCTGAAAATGACACATAACAGAAGAGACTAACAAGTTCCCTCTCAAAGCACCCCATGACCTCCGTCACCCTAGCCATACACAACAACCACAATAATAGCGTGGGAACTGAGACAATCGAATTTGAGGCAGCTAAGGGATATAAACCAAGATTCAAGAAATTATCTGAGGAGGACTTAAAAGCTATGGAAATAAATCAATACTCAGAGGCTATTAAACGAAACACAAAATGTGGGCATTGGTGTTTTTAATGGTAATTTTTTTAAACTGCTTTTTTAAAATTGTATTTGCTTATTTTCAAACGTGTGTGGGTGTTGGTGGCATGGTGTGAATATCACCACCTACACAGAAAATAAAACAAATATTTATGAGACCATTATTCAAAGACTGAATACAGTTTTTAAATGTAAATAAAACTACAAGAAGATACTTAGATTCGCATAAAATATCTTTTGATGGACATATCTTGAACATATATAATAAGATAGTGCATAGATTGTTGACATGACAATATTAACATGATACCTCCAACAATGTGACATAACACCATTGAAAAATTTATATAATTAATAATCCATAAAGTGATTGTTTTGCTAAGTTACATTATTTTGGATGTGTAGTAATTACTTTCAACGAAAAAGAAATTACATAACATTTTGCATTGCTATTCTTCTTCTCAAGAAATAAAACTTTTGTATAAATTTGAAAGGCTTTAAATGTTGAAGGATATGCTTACTAATGTCACCATATTACATACATAAATCCCAAACATAAGTACAATGCTGTCGACAATTTCTGCGCACCTAAGGTTTCCATCTCCAATATTGAAGCAAAACACATACCGAGTTCAACCGATTTACGAAAACAAAGTACAGAGCAATACTTACCATTTGAAAAGAGGCAGTTGTTACCAGAATATTCTGTTCAAAATGATGTAGACATTCCCGACCAATCAATAAATTCTACATGAATTGTCTCCGATAAGCGGATATGGCGGAAAGATAAAATTCCTGATACCGATGTTCTCAGCAGGGTCGACAGCAATGATGAATATACTATACGGGTCCAATGTGAGTCATATTCAACAACAGCTACGTTTCTCTTGAACTAGCAGGGCCAATTAATAAATGTGTTTGGCAATATGTTATAATGCTTAGATAGTTTAGGTGTTGCCTGCTCAGAAAATTCAATAACGGAATGGTCATTTTTTGCTTCCGAATGCATCTGTGAATTTTGATGCCATTGAATTACACACGTAGTTAACATATACACTGTCAGATAAATTTATGACTCAAACCATCCATCTGCTCCCAATACCCTTTTTGGGTTTCAATACCATTCATTGCTGAAAATATTACTATTTTAAGAAAACACGTTCTTTTTAATCAATCTAATCAAATAGGCGTTTCCTTACTTAAAATCAGTTAACTATTAACTTTAAGTTTCCGCTAAGTTGGTTGCATCGAACCAAAGAGACATCGAATGGAAACTGAAACGTAGGGTGTGGTAACAATTTTGATCCGAATTATAACTTCTAAAAAGCAAGCGAAAATTTAGTTCTCCTGGGAAGATTGCTGAGCAAATACGATTACTCCGAGAAACCCACTCGTAATTTTGCGGGAAAACATAACAACAGATTATAAGGAAAGACAAAGCTTCGTAAAGGTCAGTGAATTATTTGCTCCATTTTTTCAGAATATTCGGAATTGCAATTGTAAAATAGGGTAGTATGTATACTTAATTACTAGGTTCGTTTAGTACGTATAATTACCTGTGTGGTGTTTAATTTACACTCGTATCTGATAAATGCGTTTGAGTATTATCTAGAGAATTATACAGAATTATGAAGATTCTTAGATTGTGGTCAAAATTAATTTTGTTATTCGCGATTAGATTCCTTCATAGTAAACTAGTGCATTTATTCATGTGATATATTAGATTTTGCACATGCTTGAATTGTGAATCTGGAAAATGGTTGAAGTGTGTAAGATTAGTTAATATGTATGTATGGATATATCAGAACATGGATATTTGAATAAGTGTGTACTTTGTATGAGTTGTAATGTAACGAAATGCGTTCGATTGTTGTGATATTGTTTAGTATAATGGGATTAGGAATATGTACTGATGTAACATAATTTACTGATGTATGTATGAGAAATAATTGATACTGTGCTTTTCGTACAACGTTGTTTCACCATACAAGAACGTATGAGTATTTATATGTGAATGAATGCGTGACCGAAGAAATTTAATCGCCTTTATCTGATAATAGCCTGGTGTATTGTGAGATGAGAGGGCTTAGGAAAAGATTGTACCGTCCTTGTGTTTTCACATGAAGCTTTATGGAGGACGAACTTCCTGTTTAGTTGAGTCCCGAATCTCTAAGAGGCGAGACGGAAGTAAGACTAGCCGAACAGTCGGAGTCGACATGTCTAGTCGATATAGAGTCGAGGAGTCGGTGGAGGAGAAGGAATTTGGAGAAAGTCGGGACTCGGGAAGAAGAGGAGAAGGATTTGGATGAATACGAGAGAATAATATATAGATGAGTAGAATAGAAGGACAGGTGGAAAGCTATCTCATACTATAAACCAAAGGGTGCAATAGGCGAAAGGAGAGTTCTTGGAAAATTTTAATCATTTGATTATTGCACTGTCATTAAATTGTTATTAGTTGAATTTCACTTTTTTTGTATATTCAATCAGTTAACCGTCGGTATTGCTGACTGGGGGCTCGGAGCTTTATACAGATCTTTCACTAATTTAACTTCCAACCAAAATCGAGCCTGGGTGGGACTTCTATAATAATTTAAATAAAATATTGGAAGCACCGCACCCCACACCTACCACAGTGACGGCACAACAACCCCGACACGCCACAGTTATTATACATTTCTCTAATGTTTTGAAGTTAAATTAGACATTATTATGATAGTCTGATACACCGAGTGATCCTGACGATATTAATGATTTTGTTACTTCGCCTTACCTCCTTATTGTCTTCGTTTTCATTTCTTGCCTTTAATTAGAAAGTTTTAATTAGTATATATGTCTGCAATTGTATGCAATGAGTTATTTCATACCCTCCTTCTGCAGAATGTACCAATTACGTTGTCCAATGTTACATGAATTTAACCTATGCTCAAAAGGAGAAGTGGATCAGTTAAATAATCAAGTGGTTGCACAATTAGTGAGACAGAAACCTGACTATATTTATAAATGGTACATGTCACAAATTGTAGTTTCCAATAGCAACGAAAATTTATCCTTCAACTAAAGCGTGCGAGACAGCTTAGGGGAGGCAAATCAACTACAGCAAACACAGCGGGTCAATAGCGTCATCAAAGGAAACGTCGAGCTTCTTGGTTACAAACTGCCTTAAGGTAGAGATTTCAGATAATTACCGAGACCTTTATATCTACCGTTGATTGCTATTAACTTCATATACTTGTTCCACTGAGTCTTAAATCTGTGAATATTAAAAGTTCACGACTTAATTGTAACTTAGAATAAAATAATGGAAGCTACTCTCTCCAGAGGGATAACTCGTACAAACTTATGTTTGTAAATAATAGGTATATAAACATTTTGCATATTTATATAATCTGTTGTTGTTTTTTCGCTCGCCGTACAGAACTAAACGTAAATAAAAATGATCGATTGAAGGGGAGGGTGAGAATTTTATATTTTTCTGCATTATAAAAAATCAGAATGTTGTAAGTGTCTTAATGTTGTCTTAATGTTATGCCTATTATACCTTGTCTGTATGTCTGTGTCCTTACTCTGTGCATAGCGGCCTTAAACGTATCGCTAAATATTTGAGATCACCATTATACTTATGTTTATAACTGATTACTCATTCAGTAATCACTGTGATAATAATAGATCATTAGAACTACAACATCGGCAAAGTGTGTATGTAAATAACATTATAAACACAAGATGTTATTATCCGAATTATGAGAGAGCAGGTTGTGTTATTTTATTTAAAGTATTAAGTTAATCAGACATTTTGAATTAGTGCCATCTTTAAGAAATTATACACTTGATCTATTTGATTCAACCACGCTTTAGGCAGAATACAAAATTATCAGTAATATTTATAAATTTCGAAATCCTTTCTTCGAATTTGTTTATAATTAACATGTTTCCTGTATATATATATATATATATATATATATATATATATATATATATATATATATATATATATATATATATATATCAATAATGCAGTCAACCCCTATGATAAAGTGTGGCAAAATATGTTGCCAATAACCGTTTCTACACATCGTTATTCCGATGGATTCGCTCTTGTAATTTGTAGAAAAAAATAAACATAACGCAGGTGTCCAAATGTGCTTCAGTGATAACATTTCAATCCCATTGAAAAGTGTCATTGACAATGTTGATTCAGGCCGAACATCGTCGCTTCACAAAAGGTCCTATCTTAACAGAATACACAAACAACAACGTTGTTGAAATTAAACGTTTACCTACGTTTGCCTACTTTTGTATTTTCTCATAAAGGGTAAGCCTGTAACCATGCCGAATAAATATGACCTTTAAATAAATTACGCAGAAATCGAACATTTTTTCCATAAAGTGTGAGCTCAATTACTTCTTCGATACACTACAAAGTTAATTTATGTTATAGATCGCACAGTTTTTGTACATTGCAATGAAAATGAAATTTATATTGCTTCTTAAAATTTATCGAGCAACTCTTTAATTCTCGAATATCGACAATACAAAACAAAGCGTGACAATTCAGGTTGGTAAATCATTGCCTCCTGATTTTTTCGTTAAATTTTTTTCTCTCGCGTAATCTGATAAGAAGAAATGCATTTAAACTGAAACATATGCTTTATAATAATTTAATTAATATGTCTTAGCTTGTGGGTGTGCTTAAGAGTGTTTTCAAGAAAAGGTCAAAATCTAGAACTTTCTTAACTTACCGCAAAGTGCACTTGCGTTATATTAAGACGAGACATTTACACAAACACCCAAGCACACACCCCAATATGGCGGTGGTTGTCCTGGATAAAGTTTTTTTTTCCTTTCTGGTATGACCTGACAAACGCGGTATGTAACGGTCGGGTACTCATAAATACTAATGTGTCATTTCAAAATAGATCAACTGCATATTGAATTCATAGCACAAAATGCACGGTGCACGTGTTTCTCAGACCTTTCCATCACTAAAAGATATAATAGAAGCGATGCTATGAATATTAAAAACACGCCAAACATATCATGTATGTGAAATATACCCTTGTATCTAATTACCGAAAAGAAAAAAGGTAGTCCGAAAAAAATGCAGAAAAAGGTATTCGGAAGGAGCTTTGTGCCAAGCTATTAAAAATAAGTTTCTTATAATATTAGGGAGAGTTCCGATCTACATATTTTTTTCAGCCTGACAAAATCTTCACTTGACGACGTTTGACAGCAGTGGCTCGTATGATATGAGTAAACCTATAATCGTCATTATTATATCGAGTAACAGAAAGAACGATCATTTAGTTGGTTTATGAAAAATGTGGGAAAAAGTGACTTATAGGTGCAGTGATATGACTTTTTATTTTAACTTGCATTTCTCATTAACGATAATCCCATATGTTTACTCTTCATTGAAATATGAATCTGCATTAATACGAATCTTCATCCCCAAAATAATACAAATATGAATCTATATCGCAGAAAGCGTCAGTGGTGATTTAAACTTTTTTACCAATAATTTTAGTGCAGTTTTCCCTCTGCATAGCGAATTAAAAATATATCCTTTATTTTATCAAGAAATTATTACGACTTTAAATATATTTACCTGTGGTAACAAACTGGAACGTACAGCGTCTACGTATGAGAAAAATGATTTGCTGTTCTTTCCGTTTAAAATGTAGGAATAAAATGGATTAAAACACCGTCACAACTTAGCAAGTGCACAGGCCAGACTGCGAATTTGACATGGGAGTACGAAAAAGAACCGAATGAAGAGATGAGACAGCTCCAATGGCGCTTTAACACTACAACAGTGATTGCATATCATTCTGAAAAAAATGGTTTCTCTGTAGATTCGAAATACCAGGGGAGAGTAGAACAAATTAGCGTCGCAGGAATCTTGCTGAAGAATATCTCTTCTAAAGACACCGGAAACTACACCCTCTATCCAGTTATATCATGGAAAGAGAGTCAGATCATTCGGTCAATTTTTCTGAATGTCATAGGTATACATAATGCATGTTAGAACAACGTGAACTCAGTTTTCTCAATATCCTTCGTATGTATCCTCGTCCTGGTGTCTATCACTATTATGAACTTCATGAAAGAATTAATTCAATTATATTATTATAACTGCTGTGATTTGTTACTTTTAAGGATCATTTCTTGTTTCGTTTTAAATTGTGTATTATGTAATACTGTCTACGGTGGGAGTGCGTATGTTTCATGACTTGGGACTACATACTGATTATAATATATGTCATACGTGCAGCTGCTATTGAGTATGCTAAACCTAATGGTAACACACAGACAAACGTTTATATGACATATTAAGACTAAACACTTTGAAGTTTGTCCAAGAATTTTCAGTATATTTATTGATACAGTAATGCCATAAAAATTCATGCTATAAATAAGCAAAATATACGGTGTTATATATATATATATATATATATATATATATATATATATATATATATATACCTTAGTTCACACATATCAGATAATAAAGCCTATCTTAATATAAATGAAATGTATTTTTTATTTTCTTGATTCTTCTTTCCGATTCAAAGAAGTAACAATGCAGCAATGGTGTACGTGCGAAGGACTTTCATTATCACCGTTGTGGAGCGGTGGACGAAATGTTAGCATAGTGGTATAAAACTGAGTATTGTTTTTATGTTCGTTTTGCTATATACTTATTTAAATATACATCTCTCACATTACATTCCATGGATATGTTTTGTCTACAAAAACGAAACATACGCCATATCGCACACAATGTCTCGATTATAGAATGGAGTTTTCCTTTATGTGACACACACATTTCATAATGAAGAAGTGCGATTCATATTACGTTTCCACTTTTATTAGAATGTAACAAAGTAATAAAGCGGATGATTTGTAATATGTAGAATCCGATTTTTCGCTCATGATTACCGCATAACATAAAGATCTTCAAATTACTGCTTATTCTTATTGTACAGCCAATACTTATGTCAATGTTTGATGAACACACACACACACACACACACACACACACACACACACACTTGTTATCAACAGGTGTCGCAATACATCTCTCTTTAATCTTCGATTTTTAAGCATCGGTGCTATTTACAACATAGTTTATCATATTGATCGGCAAAGAAAGAGAAAGAAGCGATAGTTTATAATAACCCTTTACGGCACCGCAGCACAAAAGTAGCTATCGTTTGCAAGATTGTGTTTTACAGATGCTCGAAACATGTAATAACTAACTGCACATAAACCATAGTTAGAAACTCTATTCCAAAGAAATTTATACGTGAAGTGCAACAAGATAAAACTTAAAAATGTTCAATTTCTGTAAAATGTATATAAACCTAAAGATAACGCCATACATGGAATCAAACTAGGAAGGCATTAACAGTTATATGCAGTGCACATAAATAAATAGTAACGCTAATGACGTAATTAAATCAGGTGAGTCATTTGACAGCGGATATTTTATTTCTCAGATATTGGTTTTCTTCTATACGGATAGATGCACTCACGTGTGCTCAATAACAAACACAAAAACCCTTAGCTTTATTGTCCAGGTTTTGGATATTCGATTCAAGAGTACTAGATACGTCAACTATTAATGGTGTGTTTCAGACAGACGGTTGTCACTTAGAGATACACTCTTCTCTTTGCTGTATAAAGGGGCCAGCAATCGAGTGCATGGAAAATGATCCACAGAAGTTATGTGTCCCTGTTACAAACCATACCAATATGAACGAAAGCACCAGTCCGATTGTGTCGGAACAAACAGGTATGTTGTTTATTTTTGTTAGATACAAAATATATTTAACTATGATTTCACTTTGTGCTTCAAACAAAAATCTGTGCACATTCAAAGGACTTCTGTTCCTTAAAAATGTGTTATGTCCCAATGCATTTTACACTATCACGATATCTGGTACAGTTTACAACTTTGCGATAATAATATAGCACAGTTGTTAGTTGCACCATATATCGTCATAGTGTAAAAGATACAAATATCCTTATCTCTATATTCTTGTTTTTCCATGTCGATATGCGATTCGGATTATCAAAGTATCATACAGATCGGTTTGTCCGTTTTTGACTTTCACTATAATAGTTACGGCCTGATCAAACAGATATAACGTTATTACCAGTTTTAGACTGGAACAGACCCACACTGAGGGAGATTTCATGGCCAAAATTAATGTACCAGTTTATCACATGTCGTTTCGTTTTTGTTGTAATTCATGCACTGCTACTTTTGATGGCTGCATTTGTCTTTGAAGGCCTACATTGTGACTCTCGCCTATCCATGATCCCTCCACATTTTTATAACTGAGGGTACATGTCAGTAATACTTTGATTGAACAATGACTTCACTCTACATCTAAAAGGCGCCAACGGGGCAACCAAATTATCAAGGTTAAACATCTTTCTGGTCAGACCAAATAGAGCCGGGATCGACCAATAACGTTGTCTTTTACCTTGTATGTACATATGGAGTTCATTCAAATTAATATTTTCGTAGTGGACAATGCAGCTAATCTTCCCGTTTCTTTTCCTGTCAATAATCACACATACACACATTTGTTCTTCTCTTTCTTTCTTTCTTTTTTTCTTTTTTTTATTTCTTGTTTTTTTTTACTGTGTGTGTCCCGGCTGCCGAAAAAGAGGTCGCGAGTCTGAAACTCGAGGCAGCAACCCAAATGTCTTGTTTTATTGTTTTTTATACTTTGATTTTTGTTTTCAAACTTTTGTTTAAACTCGCTCATCCCAATTCGTTTTTACCTTTTTCTTCAAATTGTTATGCTCAAACCTTCTTTTCATCACTCCCGTCCTAGGATGGGCTATTATTTGTCTTTCTGTTTCCCACTTCCAATCAAGAGGTCGCGAGTTCGAAACCCGCGGTCGCATCCCAAAATGTTTTTTACTTTTTTTGTATCTTTATGTTCAAATTGTTTTAAAACGTGCTCCTCCAAATTTGTTTTGTTTACTTTTTCGTCCCTGTACTAGGACGGACATTTAACCTAGTTTCATATATATGCATCCATATTGTTTTTCTGTGTGTACTGGGTGATAAATAAGAGTTCACATGTTTCCTGTATATATAGAAATAGAGTTCGCTAGTTCGATACTCGAGGCTGAATTGCAATTATTCCTATTTCTAAAACATTTTTTAATTTCAATGTTCATACTTTCTTTTAATCTTGCTCAACCCAATTCTTTAGTTAAAATAATTTTACTTTTGTTATTCGCGTCCTAGGACAGGCAACTAAGCTAGTTATTATCTGATACATGCTCAGCCTAACAACCTGCCAATGAACAAGAAAATTATTATAGGCATCACGTGAGCAAACTTGCAAAATACAGCTAATGCATCTTTGAAACCTCTGTCCACGTATTTATTAACTGATGATATTGATCTTTATTTCGTTCTTTTTCAGCCATTGCACCCTCACATTTAGTTTCAATTTAATGGGACATAACGTGCTGCTCTCTTTGTTCGTTCGTCTGCTTGTGAAGTTGTGTCATTGAGTGTTTGCTTGCTCTTTACGTTCGCTCCTTACACGTTCCATATACCCTAGGTCACTGTGATTCAGTCTAACACTTGAGTCACTGTTTTATGTTCAGATATTAGTACGTTACACTCTCAACATATTTTACCTTCTTTCACTTACACTTACAAAAATCGGTATTTACATGTATCTTAAAACTTAATTTGACCACACATACTCTAGATAAATATCTTTACTTAAAGTATAGTGAATGTTTTGTTAATTTTCAGCATTTCGTTGGTTACAGCATCAATATAATGGGCCAACTTCACATACACACATGAATATTTGTACGAGAATGCAACTCAGTGAGCGTAACTGAATACTACATAATAATATACACATGCGTTAATTTAATTGTTACTAATAAACTACTTCAATTTTTTATGCATTCGCCAGTAACATCCACAACACTATTCAATTATGTTATATGTTAGGTATTATGCTCGTGTGTAGTTGCATCTTATTAAGAATTACATGATTACAGAAATAAAAGGTCACTGTTACCTTTTGGGTGATCGAATGTCTATCTTTTAGCCTTTTATCCGTTATGTTCTCAATAATTTTGAAATTATTATATGCTCATTTTTTTTCTCCTTTAACTTTTCATTGTCAGAATCGTTCGGTATTTTACGATACTAACTCGCGCGCAACTTCATATTGCACTCATAAAGGAACTATTTCTATTGTAAATAAACAATGGATGCAGATGACCAGCACTTTTTGTAAACAAATCATGTACACTCACATAGTAGGCGGTTTACGTTTTGGTTGATTACATTCGTTTCTGAATGAACTAAAGCATATGTTTCGTGGACTGTCACATACCAGCTGCTTTGCTACAATTCGCGTTAACTTTTAAGATTGAATATTTCGGATTTAGGCGGGAGATGCCAGATTTCATAAAATTACTAGTACCTACAAATTTCACGCAAGTGACAAGGCACAAACTGTCTTCTTTAGCTGGTAATAAGAATGGAAAAAAATATGCTTACAGTTTTACGTCCTGAATTTCCCTAGTTCTGCAAATCGGAATTACATGCGCCATGCTACAGGTTCTCAAGCTTGATTACACATTTCGAAATTGTAGTGTAATTTCGACTATATTCCAAGTGCAATTACATCCTCCTTACTGCACTCAAAATGAAATAAACATTAAATTCCATATCGTCTTTTTGATAATTGTAAATGAAAGAATTCATATTTTCCCCACATTATGATTTCAAATATTAAATGAAAGAACAGAAACGCACTTGCAGATATCAACACGTTTCCCCCTCGCTATTTCAATCCAATGTATTTCATGAAGAATTTGCTCATAAGAATCCAGAATCCAGTCCATAATCACGACATTTCGTAGAATCGACAAAATACCAAAAGCTGTTCATTCAAGATCAAATGGAAAAGTTGTTGCAATGCGCATTCATTGACAATAATAATCTAAATTTTAAATTTAAGTAGACCAAAACGCCATTTCCTTTCAAAAGTTATGTGCAGCACTCGACTAAGTTCAAATTTATCTGGGCGGAGTTATGTACGCACTAATATTGTTACTGTTGTGGAATGATGAATTTGCGCTTGTGTGTTTAGTTTGGAATACGGCATGCATTCAGTTACTTTGTTTCTTGTAGTGTATTTCGTTTATATAATTAAGCCTTGGGTAGAATAAGAAAAATGATGATATATGAAAAAGGTTGCTGCATTTGTTTTGGGAAATATGAACTCGTTTTGTCGGATGGATATACTGCAATCCCAAAGTAAGGTTTTGTAGTAGTATTCCATCCGAAAAACTCGTTCATATTTTCCCATACAAATGCAGTAACATTTAAATATATTATTTATAGACTCCTCAAACTTTGTTTGGACGCAAGTCGGGAGAACAAATTTAAATCATGCCAACACAGCATTATGGTGTGCGGTTTTATATTTTCTATCGACTTCCGTAAATTGTGCTTGTGGCACATGTAATCATTGCAAACATGCTAAACTTAGCCCAGTGTGACATATGTTTCACGCTTGAATGACGCGTTTAGTTTTAACTATTTGATTCTTACATAACGTTTTTTTTTAGTTCTATTTTTTTAAAACTTTTTTTACCAAGATAAATCAAACTTTGTGTTTACCTTACAACTATGAAACTACACAGATTGATTCAGCGTGATGAGTGGTTTACCACATTCGTACTAGCATTTCATCTTCTACATAATGGCACCAACGTTTACTTCAATTCAGAACCTGTTTGGACCATCCTGTCGTGGAATATCTAACTACAAGGCACTTAATTCCAATTGCACTGGCATCAATCAGCCATTCAAGTTTCTTTATCGTCGTCTGCCCAAAATATGCCTACGAGTTTCTTGCCCTAACTTTATTTTTTAAACAACATTATCAGATTAATAAGTATTTATTGTTTTGTAAGAGACTGTTTTCATCAAAGGAATGTTTTGCAATTCATTCTAATGAAACATGAATGGGACCCCTACAAAGGCTCAAATAGCAACAATTATGTATATTAATCAATTTTACGTACCACACCGATCGTTTCTACATTCGCATGATCTTTATACGTTTAAGATAAAGTCACTGAAATTATATTGTTTTTATTCACATCATCACGAAATCTTAATCGTGTCCAAGGGCAAGTTAAAGCTTTTCCTTGTCAGTATAAAATGTTGTCTCTTAACGTTTATACAATATATCATCAAGCTTCATATTAAAAATATCTGATTATTGAATACTTGTTCATATATATTCTTTCTAATGGTATTAAGTAAAGAATGCTGACATATGTACATTCATTTGCTAGTATTTTCATTTAGTTTACACTTTGACGAAATAAAATTTGGTAGACTTTGAGCTTATTCTTAAATATCAGTCTAAGTGAATACAGGTCTTAACAATCTAAGACAGAATATTATTTTCATTTTAACAAATATGTACATGCATTTTTCCAGCTTCAACAGATGTACCAAAGGGAATCAACCCATTAGAAGCTGTAAACATACACCTTCCTGTGGTCATTACTGCCATGGTTTCATTTCTTGTTGTGCTTTCTATTCTTGTCGTATGCTGTTTGTTTCTTGTATGGCGGAGGATTCGTAAGTAGGTGACAAATGCAATAAATCTAATTAAACTATAATACATCTCCTTTTCCGAAATAATATTTGAATAAATAATTCAAACACGTTTCATATATAATAGTCCCGTATTTGTTGAATATATTAACAATCATACAATTCAAGGCTTTTAAAATTCAGTACTCAGGTATTAGCTGCACTATTTCTTGATAGAAAAAACTCATTGATGCCACAGCTGGAGTTTGCATTTGAACAGATATGCTTAATTTTAATAACTGATAATAAGTATTTAGAAATATTAAACTGCTAATGCTCAGATTTTATATTAATTTATTAGTTAAAGTTACTTTTAGGAACATGCACTGAACTATAATTATATTTATATTTTCAAATTTAAATAGAGCCTTGATAAACACTAATTGTCTATAATAATAATAATAATAATAATAACCGGTAACGCATATACAAATATATGAAAACACCCACTCAGCTTTACAATACAGTTAATATCTGAAAAGAACATTGAGAAAAACGTATTAGCATCCCAATCAAAGTCTTACTTATTAGGATTTTTAACATTATTATTATTTTGGCTGATTTCCTTTTCTTCTATTGAACTGTAATTATAGGTTACAACAATTGTATGGGAAAATATGAATGAGTTTTTCGGATGGAATACTGCACGACCCTACCATGGGAGTGCAGTATATCCATCCGACAAAACGAGTTCATATTTTATCATACAAATGCAGTACACTTTTTATCATATGCTCATTTTTCTTATTCTGATTAAGGCTTAATTATATGAACAAAATACACTATAAGAAACAAAGTAACTAAATGTATGCCGCATTCAAAACTAAAAACACAAGAGCATAATCATCATTACACAACAACAGCATTAATTATGCGCACATAACTCCGCCCAGATAAATTTGAACATAGTCGTGCGCTACACATAACTTTCGAAAGAAAATAGCGTTTTGGTCTACTTAAAATTAAAATTTGGAGTCATATTGAGAAAGAATGCGCATTGCACCAACTTTTCCATTTGATCTTGAATGAATAGATTTTGGTATTTTTGTCGATTCTACGAAATTTTGTGTTTCTGGACTGGATTCATCTGTGTAAATTCTACATGAAATACATCGGATTGAAGCAGCGAGGGAGAAGCGTGTTGACATCTGCAAGCGTGTTTCTGTTCTGTCATTGAATATTTGAAATCAAATTGTGGACAAAATATAAAGTCTTTCAATTGCAATTATCAAAAAGACGCTATGGAATTTAATGTTTATTTCATTTTGAGTGAAGTAAGGAGGATGTAATTGCACTTGGAATATAGTCGAAATTACAGTACAATTTCGAAATGTGTAAACAGTAAGCGACCTTAAATTGAGATAAATACCAAAACGTTTCTGCTGCTGCTGCTAGTGATTCGTGAGTTAAATAACTGCTTTAAATAGTTTAGATGATACAACTTAATATCTGAAAATCAAATATAAATGAAAATCTTTCTAACCTTCTTTTGGCAATATATAGCAGTAGGCGTTTCTGAAGAAATGCGAAGGAATTGTCCGCCAATGCTGACAACACCCACCACCCTCCTTGTTTCAACAGTTCAAGCAATACTATCAGTAAATTAGATTTCATAAAATAGATACATTGCTTGACTGCCAACAGTTTTCCATTCTTGTGTCTGACTTTGCATTGCAGTAAATCAAGCTGGATTAGAGGAGATAATTTTTCTAAAGCTGCGTATATAATACCAATCGGATTATTTCTTTTCAAAAACGCTGATATAGGTCGGTCAAAGAATGTCTCTTGGCATCATATTCAGAAATCATTTTCTTTTATCACTTCGATTGATTGTATAGTATTCCATTTTTTTCATGATATTGGGTAACTTGCAGAAAATTCAACACATTGACGAAAATTTTATTTTTAATATATATATTATTTCAGAAATCGTTACATCTGTTTTTAAATTATATACGACTACAAATGTATTTTAATCGTCAATACGCTGAACATAAATTTAATTGAATGCTGAAATTTATCCAACAATATATGATAAAGACGTCACATTTAACGTTCATCCATACACTAGGTTTCAAGAAGTCATTTTCTGCGTTGCCCATGAATAGCGATGCACAAAAAGAAGCGATTGAAGTACCTACAGTATGAATACAATTGATATAGACACATTGAAAATGTTTATTTTCAAGCGCCAGTTTTACTAAATCAAAACCTTTTTCGCTGTCTTATGTATCATGGTAGTATTTATGAGTTTCCTTGCCATCCGGGTGGTATATTTATGCTGAAAGAACTTACATAAAGTGTAACGAGAAAAGATTCCTAATAGAATTTCTCAAGCGATTTAAAAGAAATCTGAAGTGTCATTCACATATGAAAATATAAACTACGTTGAATATTGTAAGTGGTGAACATTTGTTTAATATATTGTTAGTCTGTGAGTTAAAGCATAAGTCTTCCAGGGTACGTAACCGTAGTCTTTCATCATAATGTTATGGGTTTTGGACGGAAAGTAATTCCAATGGGTGCGTATTTGTGGGGAAAATGTACAATTCATCGAATATGGAGTCGCTGATCTGTATCTTTCGTCGATACATTGATTTAAGTTTAATTTTTGTTCATGTGACAGATTATGAGAATGTTTTGTATCACACCTATTATATTTCAGTTGCTGTTCTCTGTAGTGTGTTTCTTATTCATTATGACGTTTGTGAAATTTTCTTCAAATTTATTAATGATTTATAGAACTTTATGGGTTTGGTCTAACTGAATAGAATGATCCATTAAATAAATGTTGAATATTCGAAGTAATGCCATCTAACTGAAATTCTTAATCAACGCATCTCCTTTCGTTTGGTTATGACGATTTATTCTGATTCAGCTACATTATTGTGGAACTAATTTATATGACCGACGGAAACAGAGCAAAGTTCTTCATAAATAAGACTGTTATCTTTACAGTATTAGCAAATAAACCTATTTCGGTAGCTTGCTTTTTTTAAAATATTAAAATAAAATATTTATTTGAAGGTCATATGCGTCATATTTTCTTTATTATAAAATGTAATAAGCCAATAAATAGGGAGTAGGTTGATACTTGTGTGATACTATCAAGTTACTATCAGTATTTCTTAAATAATTTTTCTGTTGTTTATATGCTTTAAATAAACTTTATCAACAACTTTAGGTTATATACATCGGATACATAGACTCATATTTTCTTAAATATATTTATTATAGGAGCAACATAAAGAAATTCACAGCTATATTCGTATTGTTTGTTTAAGACTTCATGTTTAAATGTATTCTAGCATATGATGGTTGCATTTAGTGTTTTCAGTATCATTCATATGTTCGTACAGTGCCTGTCTGATAATAAAAACAGGAATTTGTTTGCCTTTTACGATTGAATTTTGGCAACAGCTACTGATGAGGCTTGCATATTACACAGATTTTGATAAATGCATTAATTACAGGTCAGGACCATTATTGTCGGAAGATGGCTGAGGCAAAACACTCCTCCATAGAACTACTTCAAACCAGTAAGTGATATACATACACAGATATGAAGACAGACATAAATACAGAGACCCACAATCATGCATATATGAATAGATACATAACAGTTGCATGAAATTCAAATTTATTACAGCATTAAAGAATGCAAATAACATGCCAATCTTCATAAGCTATTTAGCGGGTTATTAATTATGTAAGCATCGTTTGTTCAAATGTCCTCTGCAAGCATTAAATTTACCCCACAATCTATTCATCTAAAGTATAGAAGTCTTCAATAATTAATGCATTTCACATTTTTTTTTAATAATGTGAATTCCTGTAACATTTTGTAGATTAATGAATGCTGGTAATATCGTAATTGTGACGTATATTCCGCCTTCCGCCAATACTAATTAAATAATTTTCTTTATTGTCTATATGTTTAAATGAAAGTTACTGAAACAGTTTTATGAGTTCATCTACATGAAAAATACAGACTGCTGCTGAAATTATCTGAATCTCATTTGTCCTAGTGTCATAGCTAAAGGACATTATATCTTTATCCTATTTATTTATAGACTTGATATTTAAATGCACTTTTAAATGGAACAGATACCCGTCTTCTGCCAGTTGAATAATAGCAAGGTATTGTATCCCGATTGTAGTTATATTTTCATCATGATTTATTTTTGTATCGTGGGTGTCTAAAATATAGTAACTATCACTATATTTTAAACAGATGTCGGTTATTTTAATATCATCATGAAAGATCCCTCTTCATTTTGGTTACCAATGACATGACTCATTTAAGAATATTGTATCGACTGCTTAATTTATGTATGCATTATGTTATAGAACGCAAAAGGCTTACCAAAATCAATCTTTATCCAAGTAAAAATCCTTAAATTATTTATTGTAATAGAAATATGTTCTTTGACTCTTCTAATCAATTCATAAACGAATTAACAAGAGATAAGTAGGACTCTTTGAAAGGTCCACTATCAGCAAACTAAACCCTTTTTGTACTTATTCTAACAATACGAAAATGGGAAACTGCTATTGTTTTTTTTTTTTTCAGGAGTTTTCCATATAATTTCTACAAATTCGTACGGATTAATCTTTGGACATTCGTTGTTAAATCGATTATAAACTTCTGTTCCAAAAAAGGCAACTATATGTGTTCATTACAAATGAGAATAAAAGTTCGTCGTGAAACACCGGAGACCCATGTATATATTGAATTATGATATCAACGTACAGATTTCAACTACTACCAATTGAAAAGGAAACCATGTTAATTTAGTGTAAATAATGTGTTTTATGTAATAAGTTATGTCAGAACTTGTGAGGTATGGAAAAGGAAAAGGTGTTAAAGGTGTTGTCTTGTGCCCACTTTTTATGAGTAGCAAAAAATATATATATATATATATATATATATATAGAGAGAGAGAGAGAGAGAGAGAGAGAGAGAGAGAGAGAGAGAGAAGAGGCATAGAGTCTTTTTACGAATTTTGTTTTACAAGCAGCTTAATCTATCGCAGAGCATCATATAAGGTAAATAAGATCTTTTAATCCATTAAAAGAACAACTGAAAAATGACAATGTACCAACTCGCTTTGACATTATATCGGAAAACGAAAATATAAAAGGATATAAAATAAGGTACAAAAGACGACGAAGTAACGCCCTTTTGCAATGGTAGAACACTAAATCTCAAAACATATTTCTTCTTCGCTATCTCTCAATCTCTCCCTCCCCCTATCCAACTCGTGTCTTTCCGACGGTCATGAGAGATATGCAAGCATGATATATCGTATACCATGGATCAATGGTATTTCTAGAAGCGTATTAGGTTAAATCAGTATTCCATTGGTTTTCTGATAGACAATCTCTGCTTGCTATGTGGAATTCATTATATATGATTGTTTTAATCAGGTGATATGCTTGCCTTATTATCTGTGAGTAATAGGCTTACAGCATAGAATTGCTATACTTCCTAGCATATTTCTTCCTAACGATAGGCATGACGTATGGCTATATATAGGGGAGGTGTATGCGACATCATCAGTCAGTTCTAATTATATTTATGTCATAACCTTTGGCAATATTTTATACTTTAATCCTTACAATAATACGTTAGCGAGATCATTGTCCGCGTCACTGTCACACTGGTTTCAGGGAAGGTAATGTAATTTCCAGCTTTGATAAGGTTTACATTCGTGACGAAACAGCTTACAAACTATCTTGAGAGATTTTATGAGAACAGTGGTTTGCAGTTAATCTAGTATTAAAGAGACAAATACTAGGTCAGTCACAAACCTGCATGTTTGATCTATAATGAATGTATTTATTATTCGATTGAAACACAAGAAATGGATATTTTCTCAAAAGTAGTTTACCTTACTTTGAAAATATTGCTAAAACTGCACACGGGCCTTAAAGGAAGAATTTGAATACTTGGGCTCCTGTCCATCTGTTCTAAAGTGCGCAAACATTATATTATAATATATTCACTATGTGCTATACAATGGAAACGTCTCACATTTGTTAAAGCAAAAATGCCCAAGTCCTCACGATTTTAAGATTATAGAGTTTTCTACTTGACCTCAGGCATAATAACCATTTTCTATTAAATAAACCTATTACCTAATGGGAAATAACCTTCTAGAATGATCCTGACTTTTATAAAACATTAATCTGGTGTGTGTATATATATATATATATATATATATATATATATATTTCACTCAGGAAATTCAAAACATATACCCAAATAAGCATATTTACTTAATTTGTTAATAATATTACTGATCTTAAGCACATACGCATAGAGAATATGTATTACTTGTTTAAACATAATAAAATAAAGATAAAAAATGGTAATGCTAAGTAACAAACAAAGCAAATTAAATATACTTAACATCAGGATTGAAATTCAGTAATTCTAGGAACTAGCATTATGGTGATTAGACATTTATAAACGTTCCTGCTGATTATATATAAATAATTTTTCAAAATTGTATACCTTCTTTATATGTGCAGAGATTTTGGCCCATATGATGATAAAGAACAAACGTTAAGATTATTAGGGTAAACAGTTGATATCGGCTAATATTATAATATGCTTTAAAGACTTCGCTGACTTTAAACAGCAGCGAATTATCACTTAAATTTGCAACAAATCTCCGTCTCAAGCTAGAAATGTGAAGACGTCGACAAAACTAAAACATTTTCTTCTAGGAATTGGTCATGGTGCAATATAAGATACGCTTCAGAACACAGCTTATATTACAACCATAACGAATTCACATTAAAGTCCTATCAATTATATGAAATACTGATGATATGAAAAGGCTATATTATGGTTACAGAAAAGAAAAAAAACTAATAAGTTAACTGCTTCATTGGTCAATTAAATTTCTAATAGCACAATAAATGTTTGGTACTACATAAATTCACACTCTCACTCAAGTCTGATATTTCTAATTACTACATGTTTTAACATTAGACATGTTGGCGATCGCGAGAAATAACTTAAAGAATGTTCGGAGAAGAGAGATGATTTGCTCGTCATAAATTATTCCGACAAATGGCTAAGTAGACATTTAAAATTACATGTAATTTTGATGCATGTTTCAAACGCTTTATATTTTAGCACATATTGTCTTTTATTGAATACATGATAGTAGATTTAGGAATTAGTTTTATTTATCTGAAAATAATTTTGATATCTAAAACTTTATAAATGTTACAATAGCTTTCACAGACAAAAGTAAAATAGTCAGGAGTATTACACAATGTATGCAGCCCAAGTTTTCTTTAGGCAAATGAATATAAATTTGAGTGAATCCTCCAAACGCATCCATTGGTGGTTAAGGCAACAGAAAGATATATAACGCAATACCAAACTGATATTAAGGCACCGAAATCAACCACTCTATGGTATGTCCTGAACTTACAGTATTCTTTACCTTTGAAGGGGCGTTCGTTATATAAATCAAATTTGTATGTTTCAGGTATGTTAATACTGATGAAAAGACTAAATAAGTAGTAATGGAATCAAATCTGATAGATTTCTAAAGTTGTTGCACCGAGTGCACCAAAGTAATTGGTGAAACTCCTAATGTTACAAACAATAGGTGCAACTGACTGTGTGATTGAATATGTGGAAAAAATAAACAATAGTGCAAAAGCTGCTTGCATGTCGCCACTGATTTAAATAGTCCTTTGTTGCAAATAAACCATCGGGACATTTTTAAGATCAGCAGAAATTTTATTTTCGGATTTAGTTGTTAGTAAAGCATTATGTATTTACAAACAGATGATTGGGTTTTGCATAAATCTGTCGATCTACATCAACCATAATAAGCTCTCCCCTTTCCCTGCTGTTTCGAACTTTCGGCATGATCACTGAAAACATAGATCTGTTTCATTTAGGTGAGATGATATAGCTAAGTCGCTTGGACACAGTGCCAATATGGCAGTTGCATTGTGCTGGAATTAGACGAGGGCATTGTTGTGTGACTTGGATCTAGTACAGGTAAAACATAATAGTGAACACAATATTGACTTTTTCGTCTGCAATATTGAACACATTCTGTTTATATGAACATTTAACGCCTTGTAATATTGCATCAATGTATGTTGATGATTTTGTTGCAATTGGAATTTTAAATGGTATCATGTACATTTCGAAAACAGAGTAAGGGTATCTGTGGCATTGGTGATTTGCTTACAATTATCACTTATTTACCTGCTTTCACAAGTTTATAGGTTTAAATCATATTTGGATCATTATGTGATAAAGTTTCTTACTTGTGGCTGGTCAGTGGGTTTGTAAAGGTACTGCAGCTTCCAACATAAATTAAGCTGGTCACTACAATACAGTAGATATATTGTTAAAAGTGGCGCTAAACGCTTGCAAATTCATCAACAAAACTGGATATAAGTGAACTATTGTTGGACATTGCGTTAAGCACCTACAAAAAATAAAATGTAAATTTACTTGGGATATAATATTGCTGCTACATTATGTTAGAGATTAATGTAAAATTAAGGTCGGATAATGAGTGTGGAATTCTTTCAGTACCATGATATGTAATAAAATTCACAATCTCATACATCCAAAGAGTGAAATTGGTGAGGAAAAATATGACGAACAATCAAGATTGTTTTAATGTCTGGCATAGTAAAATTTAAAATGCATTTGCATTTATATTTGCAAATAAATCGCATGCATGAAGTGAAGAAGTACCAACGTCAATATCACTGTAATTATTGTCAAAAAAATCATACTTAAATTAGTTGGTACATTTAGGACAGAAATCCTATATATTCATTAATAAAACTATCGCGTAAAATCAGTCACTAAAAAGATTTTTATTTACACTTGGCGTGCTATAGGTACCATTGAACCAAATATTTATTAATACTTTTAATTTTCTAAGTATATATTTGCCATACCAAAAGAAAAAGGCTGCTAGCATATAACACCCTGGTAGCAAAGTCTGGTTAATCACTCGAACGAGAAAAGATATATCAATACTGTTGCCTAGACAACAAACTTCAGCAATGGAGGGATGCCACTAAGTGACAATAATTTTGTACCAAAGATGGTTGGTCTAGGGTTGATTAAAATGTGGTTTACATTAAAGTCTAGTGTAGTCATCTTAAAATTTAATCATATATGTTAGATCTGATTTTTTGATAACTCGAAATATAAATGTGTATTCAATTATTTAGCTTTTTGAACAGTTTACAGTAAAATCTCTATCTGAAATATGGTCTATATTTGGATGGAATTATGTTTTTGACATCTTTATTTATTTCTAAATAGGCCTTGGATAGCTGTATTGCATTTTTATGAAAAACTGCCAACAATAGTCAGCTTGCACTAAGGATGTGAGAGCCAAATGCAGAGTAATGTATCCAAAGTACAAAAAGGGGAACACAAAATTCCTAATTGACTGAACGTTTAGCGAAGGTATGAATTAGCAATTAACAAAACAATATATCATTTTTTCTGAAGGACAAATAGTTTTATACTAAGTGAAAATACCTATAGTTTGCATCAATTTAAAATAGTAAAGGCAAAATATTTGTTGAAGTTGAAACATTAATTTTAAAAGTCATGCTTTATTCCCTCTTGAAAAACATATGTACAATTGCAACATGTTCAACACAGTTAATTTTAATTTAATCATTATATTCAAAACAAATTGCATTTTGGACATATATTTTTGTATGACAATTTGCTTTTCTGCATATTATATTGAATGCCTAGTAAAACCTGTGTTCAGAAGTGAGCAGTTGTTTCACATGAATGACGAAGGAGCCCAGCATCTGGTAGATGGAGTGTTATTCACCAATCTTCTTTGTAGATTTATTCGCTGTCAGCCTCATGGAGTCCAGTGTTGTTCAGATTTAGATCAGGAAAGGCAGCACAGATCCTCCGAACAACACACGATATAATGATATACCTTTCCTAAGAATTGCCAAAACCTTCAGACAAATTATTTATATGCTGTGCAGCGATATCTTCTGAAATAGTAGTTTGAAAACTAAATTGAATTGCTAATTAATAAAATATGCTTTAATGCAAAAGATCAAATTAAGAAATTGAAAACATGGTTAGTATTTGTAGTAGCTTAGTGTGATTTAACGTTAATTTAAATAATTTAAAAAACCGAAAGATTCCAAAATGAAAAATAAAATATTCATGTATATGCGCCGTTTTATGCATGATATACCATAATCACTGTGTTTATAATACTTAGAAGATGTAAACCTTGAGGACAGAATTTATATCTCTAAAGCTGGCATAAAAAGACGGGAAAATATATGAATATATTTTCTGTATCAATAACCTTGTCACTGCGCTATCACGCGTAGATCATAAAAATACACTTTGATAGATAGTCTTATTCTAGAACATGTTTTCAATACTGGTGGTATTTAGCTTTTAAAACACGAATGTCTAGACACAGTGGAGTGAATAGTCGATGGTGTGTTATTGCTTGTGTCTCTATATATTCGTTGCAGATATTTCTGGCCCTTTTATCTAACAATAACATACACATTCTCCTGATGTGATCATTACTGAACTACGTCCACAATTACAGCCTGAATACAGCCAGCGACGTTGCTTCTCAAAGGTGTATGTACCGTTAGTGTCATTCGAAGCCCATAATCAGATGTAGAGTAAACTTATATAGACAAAATATGACCTTCTGCCTTTCTTAAATATGTATATGATTATTATTCGGAAGCTATTTTAATAAAATGAAATTGCCAATGATTTTAAACTGGTTATGGTACCTACATTTGTGGATTAATGACATGTAGGCTAAAAGGCTCCTATCATGCATATTGCGAAAACTTTATATCCTAAATTGTGCATTTTGCACGCTATGTACATAAATGCCAATGGCAAACGTAAAATTTGCATTTTGTTTTAAGAAAATACGTAAGTAATACATACTTTTCTATTAGGTTTTGACACCTATGTTCGTTTTCACTTAACACATGTCGCTCACTTATATGTTAAGCGCTAATTTTATATCGTCGTCTTGCAATAATGGCCCCAGAAAAGGCAATTTATGTATTGGTTGATCATAACTTCACAAACAAATGTAGTGCATGCACTTTGAACATTTACAATAAACAAATAATGATATTTGTTTACTGAGAAGAATTAAACAATTTCAAAGCGTTAGTGACGAAAGCTGTTTTGTTTTTGCATCGTTCATCAGGAGAAAAGCTTAGCTAATGTTATTAATACTTCAAAAAAAAATATTGCTTATGATAATGATTGACCTTAAACTTATATATATAGATAGATAGATATACCAATTTGATGAGAGAGAAAAAGAGTGCACAATAGCTGCAAACTATACAGCGTCTAGGCACTTTTTCTATATATATATATATATAGATCATACTTTTTTACCTCCCCGACCGAAGTTATCGGTTTTAATACATTTATTGTCAAACAGACGAGTGAACTGGCACTGGTGTCTTATAAGATATCAAATGGGTCATCAGAATCGATATTATGACTAACACCAATAGAACGATAAAAGAAATCAGTTTAAATACATTTCTTAAGATACCAAGTTTTTCAGAACACAGTAATTCTTTAAACTTTGGTACATTTCGTCTCGTATAAAAGTGCTCAAGTAGTAGTTGCTTTTTTTGTTCTCTGAAATAACTACATTCAAGGAGATATGAAATTCGTCACCCAAACAGTATTGCATGCAAGGGATACACAATCTTTTATTTCAAGGCAAATTTTGCCAACTTCTGTTCTCTATCATTAAGCATTATTATATTTGCCTAATATCGTTTTGATAAGGCTTTTAACAAATAATGTTCTAGTGTTAATTCCGTTTCAAAAATTGTATATATCAACTTCTGCCGAATTTGTAATGAATGATTCCCAAGTTTGTACAAAATGATCACGAAGACTTTGCATACATATTGTATCTAGTCAGAATTTGCTGTGAATCTTTTGGTTAAGCAAAATAAATCGAATCCCAGTTTCCGATACCATGTTTTGATGCTCTAGACCCATCTGTTTCTGCCTAGACCAGAATAATTATTATCATGCAATGGCCTTTGATACATGATATAAGATACTTTCCATTATATACCATTCATGAGAATTACCCTATAACCGACAAATCATCCTTTTATTTGCAATTGAATCGGGGTTCTACAAGAGCACCATAAAGCGTATACGTCATATATTCCAATATATCTAATATTTCAAAACCCCATATCCCAGCCGTGTATGTGAGAATTGGGACTACTGTCCAATCAGAAAGTATAAGTTGACATTCAACAGGCAAGTTCAGATTTAACATTCTTATATATACTATTCTCCGTTAGAGTCAGTCCTAAATATTTATAATTTCTGACAATTTCAGGTTCTGAATCTCCTAATTTGAACTTCCTATTTTTCCTATTTCTACATTTCCTAAAATGTATAACTTTCTTTTTGCTTGTGCTAACGGTAAGTTTAGATTTTTGGCATTAATCAAATAATACATCAAGGATAATATGAAAATATAACGTTATTGTCTGCAGAGAGCATGCAGATAGTTCTAAATATCTCCATCCAGTAAGTCAGTTGTAATGTCATTACAGTTCGAGTTCGAGCAGCGATTCTCCATGTCATTTAGGTACAGGGCAAAGAACACAGGAGAAAGGCTAACTCCTTGACTAAAAGTAAAATGCCCTGATTTCTTTATGTTATGGAATATACAAGACTTTACGTCCATATACATATTCGTTTTCCCATTTATATCAGTGTTAATCAGATTTTTCTCTATGCCAACTCTCCATGCTCTGCCGAACGCCTAAGAAAAATCCAAAAAGGTGCGAAGCAATGGCTGATGTATTCTCTTAAAGGATCTATTAAGAAATGGAGGACAAATTTCGAGTCTATTTTGAAAATATGTCATGCATCAGAGAGTAAATTGTACTTTTCTGGAAAAAAAACGAAATTCTATTGTCAAGAAAAGCGTTAAATACTTTATAAAGACAACTTAATCGCGTAACCGGACTGAAATTGGCCGGATCTGATACATATCCATTAATTTATACATCTTTTCAATCAACTCTGTAGTCCAAGTTTCTGGGACAACACCTGTATTTAAAATCAGGTTGACAACTTACATAAACGGAAGAAAAGAAAAGCATTTCCTGTACATTTCAAGTATTCATTCGAGATGGAATCTTCACTAGGCGACTTGTTAAATTTCAAATTTCTTAGTACATTGAGTATTTTCTTGGAGACGACTGGTTCGTTTAATACTGTCTTGTGTTCTATATCTGATGGTGCCACATTTGTATCTGTCACGTCATTATTTTCACTGGATGAATTTATGTTCCTAACATAATCATACAAGGTGTTCATTTCGATAGGTATGTGATCATTTGCTTTAGCCAAATTATTTATTATTGACCAGTAATGTTTTTTATTTGTTGTTTGTGTGTTTCTTAGTTTGTCTTGAGGTTTCTTTCTATGGAGGGTTGAGAATGTTCTGATTGTTTTCTTGCAATGTCTTCTGGCAGAAATCATATCATCTTTATGGTGATTTTATTGTCAGTATGATATTTATTTCTAGCAAGCTCCTATTCTTTCCCCCATAATGTCTTACTATGTACTTTATTATGTTGCTTTTTTGTTGTTCCTATCTGCAAATGTTGTATTAACTATATGTAAAAGAACTGTTGATATTTTGGCGGAAATGTATTTACGTTTTGTTTATAGATATTCGTAATTTCTCTCAAATCAAGTAGTCTGTTGTCGAAAACTAAAGTATCGACTAACGCCTGCTACGAATATATTTTCTTAATAGAACTTCGCAATCATTTTTCGACATATTTTTACTTAAATATGCACTTATTCACTTCAGTGTGTACCGCAAACGTTACTACATTATTAATTTCAGAAATCATTGGACAAACATTTTGAACACAAACTGTGTTGATTGAATTAAAACCTTCCACAGTGGTAACTAAATGGTCTATTTACGTTTACTCCTTTATTTGCACGTTTGTCTATTCCTTTGTCATGTCCGATGTTTGAGTTGGCTAGATACATATTGCATGTTCTAAAATGTTCTAACAGTCGATTGCCATAATAATTTGGCCTCTTTCTATCTCTAGTATGTCATTTCATTTGGATGCCATTATTGCTGGGATGCTGTACATCGTTAAGGTAATCAGCTTGGCCTTTAATGTAATAAAAACATCTATATGTGTAGTTCGGCTGCTCGAATCTTCTAATAGGAAGACATATTGAGTTTCGTGACGTCTGATCAGTAGCTCAATGTGATCAAAAGCAAACGTATTTATTTAATAGTATTAGGAAGGAGGTGTATAAACAACTCCAAATATGAAATCATCTTTCGTTATAAGCAATTATTGTGAAAACGTTAATCCAAACAAACATATATGTAGAGCGTTTCGATAACAGATACATTCAAAAAGGAGAAGCTGATCTTACTTTTGTTTTCGTTTTGACACGGATCATCAAACTGAGTAATTTGCTTACAGTATTCACACTGGCAACTCTGGACAATATATTGCTTCATTCAGTGTTGCTTCTACTTTAGTCGCTGTGATCATGTTCGAACTCGCATCATTATTTATGTATGGGGATTTTTGTACAGTTTTCTCGTGGGAAGGAGTCAGGTATGTTTCCTCAATTTGAGTTTCTTGTAGTTGTACATGGTATCGTAGGTACTGTTCAGTTCCTGAGTTATGTCTGTAAGCTGAATCTCTGATTTCATACCCAATAAATTGTATGTATTTTGGAGTAGTGCGAGGCTGATTCAGCTAACGGTGCGTATCCGTTCAGGATCATAACTCCATCAATGCTTGGGTTTGGTATTAGGGTGTGAGGGTTGTTGTGGTTGACGAGTGGGTGGGTGATCCCAATATTTTATTAAAAATATTACGGAAGTCCCACCCAGGCTCGATTTCGGTTGGAAGTTAAGCTAGTGAAAGATAGACGTACAGCTCCAAGCACACAGTTAAATTATTGAATATACAAAAAATAAGTGAAATTCAACAAATAACAATTTAATAACAATTCAATAGTCAAATGATTCAAATTTCCCATGTACACTTCTTCCGCTCGAGCCTGTAATAACCTATTGCATCATTTGATTAGCAGTGTGAGATAGATTTCCACATGTCATGGTGTTCTACTCATCTGTGTATTCTTCTCGCCTATGCCTCTAAATTCCTTCTCCTCATCGACTTGTCTAAACTCCTTCTCCACCTTCTCACACTTTCTCCTCCTCCTTCTCCACGACTCTCTCCACCGACTAGACTTTGGTCGACTACGACTGCTCTGCTGGTCTTAACTTTGTCTCCACCTCACCTCTTGGAGACTCGGGACTCAACTTTACCGGAGGCTTTGTCCCCTAAACGGCTTCAGTTGAAAATACAAGGACGGTACAATATTTTCCCTTAGCCCTCTCTTCTCGCACTACATCCAGCCTATCATCAGACAACATCTGTTACATTTCTTCGGTTATGTATTCATTCACATCGAAATACTCATACGTTCTTGTATGGTAAAACAACGTCGTAATAAAAGCACGGTATCAATTATATCTCATACATACATCAATAAATTGCGTCACATCAGTACATATTCCTAATCCCATTTTAGTAAACAATATCACAATAATCAGACGCATTTCTTTACATTACAACTCATACACAATAATTCCAATATCCATGCTCTAATATATCCACACATCCTTAGTAACTAATCTTACACATTTCAACCGTTGTCAAAATTCACATATCAAGCATGTTTCAATTGTAACATAGCACATGAATACATGCACTAGTTTACTACGAAGTCACCTAATAGCGAATTACAAAATTATTTCTGACCACAAAATAACAATCTATATAATTCTCTACATAAAACTCAAACCGATTCCTCAAATACACATTAAATAAAACACTACAAAGGTAATTCTACACATTAACGATGCTAGTAATTAAATATACATACTACAAATAATTACAATTACGATGCCGTAATATTATGCAAAAGTTGATTATGTAACTGACTGACCTTTTTGAAGCTTTGCCTTTCCTTAGAATTTGTGTCTAAGTTTTACCGCCAAATTACGAGTGGCTTCTCAGAGTAACCCTACTTCTTAGGAATCTGTCTAGGCGTAACTGACCCTTTGCTTTCGAGGTACGAATTTATAATTCGGATCTAAGTTGTAATCGCACCCTCTATCTAAATTCCAATTGGATGTCACTATGAAACCGAACTTCTCTTTATATGTCCGCGTGGGGATGAATGAGAACACGCTCCGTTCATCTCTAGGGTTTCCTCTGATCTCTGAATAAGTTTTTAATATGTAGGTGTGATACGGCAATCCGTTTTCCAGTTGGCACGATCTATCGCCTGTGTCGATTCAAGATTTCCCTCTCTAGCGGGTTACGGTAACCTTGCGTAAGAGATTGACTCTAGCCCACGGAAATGTTTAGACATCAAACACATGGCCGCGGCAGTTATACATGTCTTAATACCTTGGATTAGTAATCGTGACATAAGGTCATCGATCTGGCTTGGAGTACACTGCGGGTTAGTTGCTATCCAATTGGTTTCGAAGAAAGATAAAACATTTACAGTAAGACAGATTAATGCAAATGTATTTGTTCCAGTGAGTAATCCTTTCGAAGCGATGTTCTTTTTTAAAAACACACATGGGACCAGGTTCACGAGGCAAAACAAATTAACCTATATAATTATTACAAGTTTTCAACGTAACAACATCTTATGCTATTTGTATGTGTGTTTCACAAAGCTGTCCGTACGAACATGTATTACGTCTACGTCATACTTTTGCGTAAGCTACTCTTTAGTATGTATGATAGATATTAAATCGGTAAAATTTAAAAGAGCAGCTGCATATACTCCCAATACACGACAAAGATGACAAGAACAACAGTCGTGATAAAATAAGCCATAAAACTATCCGTCAAAAAATGCTTTGATTCATTGGTTATATTGAATGAAATATTGGTATTACAGGTATTATTTCTGATGCAATAAGATAGGATGCATGTGGTTGTGCGTGATTGTGTGTGTGTGTGTGTGCGTGCGTGTGTGATTCATGATTTCTCTGTGCCAATTAACAGAGATGTAGCACCCTCTTCCATCTGTCCAAAATAAAGCCTTAACAGATAATCCTTTAAAGACATTAGTACCTTTAGATAGTATACATTTTATTTATCAGCATTTTAAAAACTAATACAGATTTTCATCCTTTAAAAATCTGCCGTTGACTGAATTTTATCCGTCCTGGGCTGTTGTCCTTTCTGCCAAAATGGGAAAACAGTAGCTGTGTGTGTGTGTGTGTGTGTGTGTGTGTGTGTGTGTGTGTGTGTGTGTTTAAAACATCATATAATTCCATCAGATATCAATCTTTGCAACTCCACCTTGAAAAAAAGATGACCTAGTAGTTGTAAATGTTGTATTGCAAAATTAGCTACCAAACTTGTGGTATTTGTTAGTGTAAATGTATTTAGCATTTTGACTTTATCTTACATATATATATATATATATATATATATATATATATATATATATATATATATATATATATATATATATATATATATATATGTTAGCAAATTTAAATTTAGTTAGTCACATGAATTAAAATTCCAGCACAAACGTTTACTTACATCATTGCATGTATTTGGTAAGTATGGTTGCTGGAGTTGATAAACCAATAGACTTACTCCACTAACTACAACGATTCGCATCTAACAAGGAGACCATTTCTGCGTCTTATAAAACAGGTTGCCTTTCATAATGATGACAAAATAGATAAAGTGTATTATATTTTCTGTCAGAAAAGGTGGCCTCTATGTTTTATATGGTATCTGTGTGCATGGTCATCCTCTAACAAATGATATGGTGGTTGGGTGAGTGGCTACGAAAAGTAAATCAGTTTAAACATGCACGTTTTTGAAAATATATAAGCCTTCAATGGAAGTATTCATTCACTACCGTTTGCAAAAACACTTCTGACATAAAAATATTAGGATATGTGCTGATTATCAAACACTTTTCACATCGCTCATGTGGCCTAGTGGTTTGAGCGTCCGCCTCAGATGCGAGAGGTGGCGAGTTCGAACTACAGTCGAGTCATATCAAAGACTTATAAAAATTGTACTAACAACTGTCTCTCTATGCGCTCAGCATTAAGAGGTTAGTGTTAGGACTGGTCGGCCTGGTGTCTGGATAATGTGATTGGGTGGGACATCATGCTATATAACTGCGGTATGATGCCCATGTGCTAGACATCACTATAAGCTGCCACACTGCAGACATCGTAGCGATATGACTGACAAACGTGCATAATCTCCTTGTTACTCTTATATTTGATGCTGCATGTCTAGCTAGTACTGTTCTCTATAATATTTTTTTTTTCAAAATGGACAAAATTCACGTGCGTGCCTGCACTGTCACTTTCCAAGGCTATAGGAAATCGAGTATTAGTGGATTTGTTGCAATACGTTTGCAAAGCACGTCAGTTTAAATCATTATCGTACCAAAACCAATTAAATATAGCTACGAAAAGTAGTTCTATATAAATATATATGCTTCCTTTCAATATAGAAAGTAAAAAGGAAAGGGAAGACAACCATGTAAGGTAAATATGTAAGGTAAATATAACATGTTATGGAATTCATTGTGTCAGTTACGACCTTCCGAAATTTGATATATCCTTGCATTGCTAAGAGTATTTATTTAGTTATTTATTTCCACTGCAAGACCAAAATCTGAAGAGAACAAAATCATTGGTACCTCAACATCCCCTCCCTATTTGTAGGTTCGCCAGACCTTGTAATTAATTAGATTGTACACAGTAAGACGTGAAGTAGATCAATTTCGTTAAATCCAGGGATCGTCTCGAAGTGATTCTCTCTCTCTCTCTCTCATAAACACACTCACCTCCACAAATACACACACTCTCTCCTCTCTCTCTCTCTCTCTCACAAATACACACTCTCCCTAATGTCTCTCTCTCTCTCTCTCACACACACACACACATACACACAAACACACCCCTCATATATTCTCTCAGCATGGGATTTAGTTAATGTAAGGGCCATATCTGATTAATAATGTTTTAACAATATATTAAAACATAGTTTTAAAATCGTTTATTTATTTAATGTATTATTAATGCACATAAATTGAATTCAATTAGCTATTAGGTTTATGTTTGTAATTATTAGACTGAGATCCACATACACAATGAATAGTTTTAGTTTCCTCTCCATTGTATCCACTCGCTGTTAGTACTTTTATATGACTAAAACCGAGACAAAAAACCAAACAGGAATGTAGTGCATTTACTCAGCATGGATCTCGTAGCATATATGTTCCTTCGAAAAGATAATTATGTAAAGTTTCTGTCTTGAACAGCATTAAAACACCTCTGAGTATGCGCATTCTTTCCGTTGATAGAGTAGTCCTATGTTCACTTGGATGTCATTTTTCTTTCCCTTCGTTTTTGTGTTTATTTTTAAGCAAAATTTTCTTTGTAAACCAGCGCACTTAAAAGAAAAATGCATATATAGATTAAATCCATAGTAAGGCTCTAGGAACTAAAAAAAGAATCAAGAGCTACTGTTTAGAGATGTATTAATGTCCTAATTGAAAAATTAACAGTTAAATTATAAAAAGAGATATTATACAGTCTTGTACTAAGTCATTAAAATATAACGGCAAAACTTGCCAGTTATGGCTGCCTTGAACTTGCCGTAAAATAACGTAAAATTGTAAGGAAATTAAGGAAAAGGAACATGCTTGAAAGGTTAAGAAAGTCATGGGAATATGTTTATTTTTACTTTTTTAAAATAATTTTTTTGGGTGAAATGGGGCCACGTTATCTATCCCTTAAGCTCATGAATTGATGTCACATGAGATACTATGGTCTCTCAATGTTCACAACGGTTTTAGAATTCTCGTTAACCCCATATGCGGTAGAGATGCAACAGTCAATGTTGAACCAGGGTTATGACTCAGAAACTATTGAGATCTAGGCCGTATAACACAGCAGTCTTGCACGATAATGTCCCTTTATATACAAACTTATTTTTGGAAGCCTTGTGTAGACATTGATATCACTGGCCTGGTCCAGTTTTGTTGTATTGTTATCACAAAATTTATTTCAATTTACTTTATTTCTTGATTCATAAGAACTTTATATTCATGTGACTTTATATCACTAAATCCGCTAATTTGCTCTTATAAAACACGCATTACACAGTCCGTTTGGGGTGTAATCCATTTGATAGGGACAAGGGCTACTCCGTTGGGCTCGTAATTCAAGGATAGCAGTTTCTATACACAGCTGGCATGTTCCGTTTATTCTCCTATGTTCATTGGGAAATGCACTTATCGTCAATTTCATGGTCATATTATTGCCACAATGTGTCAAAAGTCCAGTTAAAAACAACCAACTGACACTCAGTATAGGGCTCCTTCAAGTACATACTTTGTTCCTATGAATATATATAACACACGTCTGCGGATTCTGGATTTAAAAGCAGAAGTCAGCTCCATGTGAAATTATGGAAAACCAAATCAAATTTGAGCGTTTAACCACTGTGAGACCTCATTCACTGTCAGTTCTGCAAATATCATTGGAAGTTACAGTTGGTGGTTCAAACTATCTATGATATAAAATGCCCCAACAAAATTGAAGTGGTGAGCTAATATCTTGCTGGGCAAGTCGTTGGAATAGGAATATTCTCTGGAAGCCAGTTTGATGGAAAGTTGTGTGCATCGCGTAAAAACGAAATCTTAGATGGTCTGCTAAGTCACAAATGACAAACTTCTATCTGTGTCCACTGTGAGTTATTCAGTTTTCTCCCAAGTAGTTCGGATAACACGATTTTACCATCTGCGAGGGTGTGACGTTTGCACGCATTGGAGTGGGGTTCTTCCAATATAATTTAATTAAATTATGAGGAAAGTTCTACCCTGGCTTGTGAGGTTAGAAAGTTAAATTA
The DNA here is from genome assembly GCA_028554795.2 of Sinohyriopsis cumingii. NCBI lineage: Eukaryota > Metazoa > Mollusca > Bivalvia > Unionida > Unionidae > Sinohyriopsis > Sinohyriopsis cumingii. The sequence goes on along the minus strand of JAPYKE020000052.1, from coordinate 1,532,873 downwards.
GTGACGAGGTAGATTTACAGCTCTGAGCCCCCAGTCAGCAATGCCGACGGTTAAATTATAGAGAACATGAAGATGAGATTCAATCAATAACAATTTAATAAATTCGATAATTTAAAAACGATAACTTCCAATCACTCGTCTATCCCTCGACCAAGTGACAGCCTAATTCATCACGTGATTTACAGTGTGAGTTCGATTTTCCCCCTGTCCTTGCATCTACTCATCTCTTTCTTTCCCGCTAATTCCTTCCTTCTTTCCGTTCTTCTAACTCCTCCTTCGACTCCATTTCCCTCTCTACTATCTCCTCTTCCAATTTCGCTCCCAGGCTCCAACTTCTCCTGCCTTCTCTCCTTTCTTCTCCTTTCCTCCGTCTCTCTATCTGAGACTACGTTACCAAACTGTAACTGGTCTGTCCCTCAAAGCTTCCTGTGAAAAACCACAAGGCTTTAACATATGTTTTATCGAATCTCTCCTCACACTATATCGACAATTAATCATCAGGTAAGGTCATCACGGTTTCTGTCACACATGCGTACACATCGAAATTCCCACACACTTCTTGCAGGGTAAACAATAACGTAATAACATGGTATCAGCGAATTGTCATACAGACATCAATACATTGCTTCACATCAGTATATACACATATGCATTTAATCTCATGGTACTGCAATCTGACCACAATCAGACGCATGTCTGTACATTACAGATATTTAACAATGGCAAAATCTATAATCATATGAACACATGTGTTAGTCTACTATAAAATACCCACATAGCGAATTAAAATATTAACTCTTACGACGGCTAGCAAGCTACATAATTCTTTACAAATATCAACTCATTTTTTCAAAATATGCAAACATATTAACAAAACAAAGTAATTCTTCGTACTACGATTCTAGTAATAATAAAGTATACATACGACCTACAATTAAAATGCAGTCGCATTCCACAAAGACTGAACAAATATCCCACTGACCTTATTTGAAGCTCTCTGTACTTAGAATTACCTGCTGTAAGATTTTCCCGCCAATAACGAATGGCTATTCGGAGTTACGCTAACCTCCACTCTGGGTAATTTGTCTTAGCGAACTAATTCTTGCCGGAAGACGCGGAGATATCATTCTACCCAAATCAAGGTCTCTCCCCTATCTCGATTCTGATTGGGTAGCGCTGTGACCCTGTCCAATCGTCTTAGAGGCCAGTTCAACCTGTCTGTCTGTCTGCAGGGAAAAGAAGTTAAGACAATCCCACTTCTTCAGGCAACTTCTTTAAGATCTTGGACAAACATTTCCACACCTACCTGCTAATTGGCTATCTGTGACTTCGCAACTCTGGGTCGGGGTAAACATGACAGAGGGCACCATCACGTGATATATATATATATATCATTATCATTATCATTGATAATTTGTTTAATGTGACCGTACGTTTGGTCCGTATAAAGTCCTAAAATAAATTCTATGTAAAGTCCAAATATACTTTTGACTGGAGTCGTGCAGGAAAACTCCCTGACCGTACTAAGTTGCACTCGATGCTGCACGAATCTGCCGTTCATATTGGGATTGTCTCCTGTGACCTCATCGTTGTTGACGGCGTCAACATTGTATTTGATATGCTCAAGGCATTTGCTTGTGCCTTTGAAAAAAATGTCATAGACGAACCAACGGAAATTGCTTAATCGCCACTGTAACGAGCGAGTTCAAGAACTGGTACAACAGCATCGAAATAGTCCAAACAGGAAACTTTTTCCTTTCCTTCAATAAGATAACGTGTGGTTTTGAACATTGCTATTATACCATTGTTGATAAATCCGGCTTTTTCGCTGGCGAAGAATATGTTGTTACACACAAGCTTTCATAGGACTTCCATGAATGCATCGCACGAAAGAAAATGCCGCAATACGTCCTGAGCCTGAAGTTCTATTGGATCTCGCATGTATGGATTCCTAGCCTTGTACACTTAATATTGGTAAGTTTTACATTCTGCCATTCTCAATTAAAACATATTTATGACACGTTCGCGGACATCTATTTGACCGCGAAGAAGTTCCAGTCGATTATGGATAGCTTTGCGGCATCGAACCTCATACATGGCTTTGACATCGTTCTGGATTTATTTTCGATTTTTTTATAACTTTATCTTGGTCGACATCGTAATTGACAAGGTTATGGTCGTCTACGGTGGGGGGTGATTCATATATAGTGGAACAGAACTGGTTGGTAGGCGATCAGACATGTACGACGCAATCACGTCCGCAAATTGTCTTAGTACATCGGAACATGGCTGATGACGCGATCACGTACAAACTATCATAAGCTAACCATTGCATGACCAGCTTAATCGTCAGCTTAGTTTTACAGCGTCCCGCTACATCAAGTTATCAGCGTGCGAACCAAGCTTAGAAAGACGGAACTGGTTCCATAGCAACTGTACTTGGACAAGAGTGGCTTTGCCTGGGAGGATAAGTCAATGACGGAAAAGTTTTGACGGTGTTTCTCTTTGGCTTTATTGCCATGTCAAATAACAACACCTTTGTAAACACATTTGCTTCGATTGCGTCCATCTGCAATCAGACGCGCTATGTATTCAAAAGGAATATAGTTTGAATATGAAATAACTATCAATATATCATCTCGGTTCATGTTTGTTTCATGTACAGTAGCCCTTTATCAAATAATCCACTGGATGATATACAACCTCACACCAATCAGCAACCATAAAAGACGTTTCAGTCCCGATGGTTATGCTAAAAAGCCAGAAGCAAGCCAATGTACCCCACGGCAGCCACCACAAGTTATTATCAAATCGCTCTTCCTATTCAGCAAAAATATCATCAATCGGGTATTTGGCGAAAGCACTGCCCGCTTACCACCACAATAGGTAAACTCAACTCTTGTTTTTGAGCTTGCAATTCCTTACGACCACCGTGTTGTCCTTGATAATTGGCCGTATTAATTTTGACTTTACAGAAAACAAAGCGACAAATATATCGGACGCCGATGGGGGGGGGGGGGAGGGGCAAGTGCCCCCAGATAACTAAGCATTTTATCTTTAAACAACCACTAATAACAAAATAAACAAATAACTCATATACATAGTGTAATAATTAGAAGAAAGCGGCCACCTGGAGGAAACAAAAAGGGAAGGAACAAACTTCCGAATTGCTTCAATCAACAGTAATGGATTAGATAAAGAAAGAGTCAATAAATTAATAATCTTAACTGTGCATGATGTAATCCTTTTACAGGAGATTCATAATAGTTTTACCAAAGAATTTATAGCCATGATTGAAGAAGAAATGAATGTAATTGTAATTTTAAATAATTTTAAGCATGATGATATACAAGCAGGGGTAGCCACAATTACTAAGAATAAAATTGGTTTCAATTGGGAAAAAATAGAAGACGGGGAAAATTCAAAGTGAAGGGCAATACATATGCTTTTAAATAAATTACATATAATCAATGTATATTGTCCAGCCACCAGATACAAGAGACATGAATTCATTCAAAATTTAAGTAAACATATCAATGACTACACAATGGAACTATTAGTTATAAGAGGTGATTTTAAATGGGTGGGGGAGAGTGTAGACAGAACAGGGGGACTATCAACAAATGACTACAGTTCAAGGGAAGTAATGGGAAAACTTTTGAAAGACCACAATCTAGTGGATATATATAGAAGATTAAATTTATTAAATACAGAATACACACATGAATACAAAAACAAGGGGGCTAGTAGATTGGATAAATTTTATGCTACTAAATATGAAGAAAAAATACACCAAAAAGCAGAAATTATTGAATTCAGAATTTCAGATCACAAATTAGTAAATTTAGAATTGAATTTAAATGATATGAATAAATGGGGGAAAGGGATCTGGAAATAAATAATTGAATAATAGAAGAAGAGGGTTTTGTGGGAGAAGTTAAAAATGAATCAATCAAAATAAAAAATGAAAAAGGGGGCATTATAAGTATAATATTATCAGATTGGGAAGTACTAAAAGATAAAATTAAAAAAAAGCAATTTATCATTCAAAGAAGCGTAGAAAAATACAACAAATGGAAAAAGAAGAATTAAAATTAAGACTTAAAAACATTAACAGATGAGAATATGAAGACATATACGGATAGGTTGAATCAAATAGTAGAGGAAGAAAGAAAATGTATAGAGATAAGAGCAGGAAAGAATAATAACATTTATAATAAGGCAGAAGGTCTGTATAAAAGAAAGGAAATGAGGAGAGAGGGAGAGAAAAAAATATAAATTAAAAGATAATGGAATAGAAATTAAGGATAAAAAGAAATAATGTGGAAAACAAGAGCATACTACACTAACTTATATACGTCTCAAAACATAGTTACACAGGTAATATTCGATTATTTAGAAGGGGTACCATGTGAAATGATATCGTCAGAACACAGAAACCTGTATGACGATTTCATCACAAATGAAGAAAAAATATCCACCATTAAAGAACTAGCAAAAGGCAAATCTCCAGGGAAAGATGGACTCACTGTGGAATTCTACACAAAATTCAAAAGTGAGTAAGCGCCGATTCTTGAATGTTTATATAATAATATACTTTTAAAAGATGATACAATGTCTAAATCCATGATGGAAGGGTTAATAATAGTTATATACAAAGAGAAGGCGAAAGGGAAGAACTTAAAAATTAGAGGCACATCTCCCCCATAAATACGGACTATAAAATATTAAGTAGAATTTTAGCAAATAGAGTTAAAAAAGGAATGAATGAAATAATGAATATAAATCAAACTTGTGGGGGAAAGGTAGAAACATTCAAAGTAATATTTTAAATACAAGAACTATAATTGACTTTGTTAATGAAACAGGTACGAAAAGCGCTATGGTACTTTTTGACCAAGAGAAAGCTTTCGACAGATTGGAACATAACTACATACAAAAAGTATTAGAAAAATTTGGTTTTGGAACAAACTTCCTAAACTGGACCAAAATCCTGTATAACAAAACAACTACAAGTGTACAGGTCAATGGAGCTGTAACGGAAAAATTTGACATAGAAAGATCAGTGAGGCAAGGTTGCCCACTGTCAATGCTATTATATGTAATAGCAATAGAAAGTCTAAGTATTAAAATCAGGACCAACAAAAGAATAGAAGGTATCAAAATTCCAAATTTAAAAGAAGAGTTTAAAATACTCCAACATGCTGATGATTGTACAAACTTTATTAAAAACTCCAATTCCTTTAAACACTTGGAAAAGGAATACGAATCTTTCGGAAAAGCGTCGGGGTCAAAAATCAATCATGACAAAACTGAGATGCTAAAAATAGGGAACTGGAGGGGAAACCAACCGGGTTTAACACCACACTTAATTAAAGACAGGGTTAAAGCCCTAAGAATTTTTTTTTAACAAATGAAGAAAAGGAAAACTGCAAAAATGTATAATGAAAATAAATGAAAATATCAAAATCTGGGCACTTACGCCATTATGCATAATGGAGCGAACACAAGTTGCAAAAACGTATTTATATTCTAATATTAATATCTTTTAAATTCTGTAGATGGAAGGAACAATGAACTTGATAAAATTGATAATGATATTATAAAATATATTTGGAATTTTAAAACACATCATGTTAAAAAAAATCTACACTAAATAGAGCCATGAATAGTGGAGGGCTCGCCCTACCAAGCCCAATTTTAATTAAATGTTCCAATATTTTAAATAGATTTAAAAAGATAAATAACCAACCAAAAGCTCATTGGGAAGCGTTATATATTTATTGGTTTGGTTTTACCATTAGGAATAGAAGTGATATATACAAAAATAATAAGTTAGTCAAAAGACAGGAATTACCAATGTGTTTTAGGAATATAAAAGAACTTTTATGGAAATATAGGGATGTTGATGAGCTATGGGGAATTGAAACGAAGAAAACTTATAATTGGATTAGGCAAAATTTAACCCTAAAAATAAAAAATAAAGTAGAAGAAGAAAATATCTCCGTTAATTGGGATAGAGTTTGAAGGCACTGGGCCAACATCGGCTCACATAAAATTCAAGGTATAATATTCAAATACTTACATAACGCATGGTTAACTGGATAAGTCGCGCTACGAAGAAGAATGATTAGAACAATTGTTAAATGCCCCATGTGCAAAAAAGCAAATTTTACGAAATACCATGCTATTACTAAAACAATGCTGGCATGTGACCAAGTCATAACAATTAAAAAATAATAAATTATCATCACTAAATTAAGGTTCATTTAAAGATTTTTGGGGCCTATGGACTGGGGGGAGGATAATGGGGGCGGGAGGGGGTGTTTCGGACGGCACCCCTTATGTATGTCACCTTGAAACGGACCGGAGATCCCAATCTCGCTCCCTGACTCTGAGGCTATCTGGGCCTGAGACAATAGGTATCTCTAGATGTGTTTTAAGATTATAATAAATGTAACAATTAAAAAAATAAACACAAGTTTTAATTTAAACATAGACACTGTGTGTACCATAAAAATTATCGTTTTAGATTAGGGAAAGTTTTAAAACTCTAAAAAACATATAAACAGGGAGGAACAGGGATCCTTAATGGGGAATTGTTGTTGTTGTTGTAGGGTTTAACGCCATTTTTCAGCACGCAATAGGCTATACATGGCGGCCATTATTAATGGTGGAGGAAGAAACCGGGAAATCCCCAGAAGGAACCATCGACCCTCGAGAAGCTACTGGCAAGCTTTCTCACATATCCACATTGGCCGAATCCGAGACTCGAACCCACGCAGACAGAGGTGAGATGGCAGTGATCCGTAACGGTGAGCGCTTTAGACCACTCGGCCACTCGGGGCCCCCCTTAATGGGGAAAGTACGAGATAAGGACGTCATGAGGCTATGTCACATGGCACCACGCGAAGTGAACAGGCCTATGAAAGAGTTTTGGAAAACTACCCCAGGTAGGAAAACGTATATGCATAACATACAAACAAAGACTCTCGTGTAGTTTTCTCTTCTGTTTCTTTCCTTCAACTGTACAGCCCCCGTACTGTACAGTTAATCCCTTTTGTGTGTGAAACATACACCCTCTTGGAACTTTGGCAATAATCCAATAAATAATTAGAGGCGGCCTTTCTCGAGGTGAGAGAAATACAAACGAATAAAGAAAGAATGTGTGGACCCCAACTCGAGCACAGCCGACCTCAATCAATAAATCAATTATGCGAAGAACGACACAGATTAACCCTCACATGAAACAATACGGAATTTAGTTTTTTCTCCAATCAAACCAGTATGACACCGTTACATAGCCGAAATTCGAAATTCAAAATGAATTGACATAAAAATAAAGTTTTTATCCAATTATCATCTGGATCGCAAGACAACTGGAGACGATTTGACAATAACTGGCTATCCCTACACAAAAACTATATATATAGCACACATACAATATAGCATATACTCGTATAGCACACACGGGATATAGGCGACCTTTAGTCAAGGTCTACTTGGAATCTAGGGAAAGGATTTCGAGTCATGTGATGGAAACCCACTCGGAAGAACAACCCTATAGATAACACAAGGGATTTAAATACCCCATCTAAAATTTAATCTAAATAAATTTTTGATCTAAATTCTATCTTAAAGTAAAACAAACAACATATATATGGGGGGTAACACTTACACATAAAACACCTTTCATTTATTGTTTTGATACGGGGGGGGGGGGGCATCTGTCTGGTCTCCCTACCCCCCAAAGTATTAATTTTGTGTACGTGTACCGAAATAACTTTTCAACGAAATCCCGCGATATCTTCAAGTCGATTATAAAATCCTCTTATATCTTGTTACTGCAAATGAATGTCATTGGAGTTTCAAATGCTGCATGCCAAAGGTAATTAGTTACTAATCCTCTTGATATTGATCATGAGCATCCTCGCTCTCTTCGCTTTCTTCGGTAAATATTATACTGCCTTTGATGAGTGTTTTATTGTCTTCAAGGTCATTAGTGGCCATTGGAACAGGAGAATCACTTAATGTTAAAAACTGTAAGGTTTCTTTTCACGCAATCATATTTTTATGTTTCTTGTTGCATTCGTCACCACGTTTTAGGCGTTAGCGTCCTAACGTTCTCTCACAAAAGGAAATTGTACTTATCAACATTATTTCTTTTAGATTTAAATGCATACTGCTATCTCAAGCTTTATATACTAATTTCTTACAGTCAAGAGACGTGTTACTGGTCAGTGTCGATTACATTGGTATAAATTTGCAGCCTCGTGTGAGCCATAGGGTTCCAATATACATACTGGAATGATCAGATGTTGTTGCCGACCGTACGTACAACCTTTTAAGGCATTAATTATTCCTGTTTGAATGATAGTGTAATTGACACGGACGGTACATCTTCACATTTTACTTGTATGTTTGTGTGCAACTCAGCCTGTGCTCGACGTTTCGGGATTACTAAAGAAAATTTAAATGGCCGCGAGCGTGATTCGCACATGGAATATCTTAGTCAAGGGTAATACCCGCTGTCTGATTCAGACACGCAGACACTTTACATGTGGGTGAACATAATTCGCGTTCAAACTTAAAAAGCCTTGGTGGAAACACACCCCTATTACTAATGAGAAAACACATCCATTGTAAAATTGTAATCGCGCCTGTTATAGAGTGCAGTTAAGTATTTGTATAGTACAATAGTTCACTGGGTACAATGACTCCCTCCGAAATAATAAAGGAGATCGTATGCGTGATTTATATATGCACTTATAGCCAGGGCTAGCTAGGACAATTCTGTATTTCAAATTATTATCTTGGCGCTTTGACTGACAAGTTGAGATTAAGTTTACTTGCCGAGGACCCAATATGAAAAACTTTCGATTCTTCATTGAAAAAAGGTAAGGAGAAGCAAAGAAAGTATCAGATTACTCTGTTCGATACAACCGAAGCTTATGGTATGCAAGTGGATCAGCGATCGGTAGTAGGTCAGGAATAGATTGTAGCAGAAAGCTAGAAAGAGGAGGCGACCATAGGGGTTTTCCTCGCGCTATCGTCTCCTGGATTAACCCGCATGAGCCTCAAGGGTAAAATCGGTGGGCGGGGAATATAACTTAAATTAAATCTCAAATTTCTATCACTCTACTACCGTAACAGACAGTTTGCTTAAGAGGATGGCCTGTCCTCTAGTCGAACTAAATACAATTAATGTAAATGGAATAAACAAGGAAAAAATTGCCAAATTTAGTCGAAACCTAGAATATGACATTTTGTTCTTTCAGGAAACTCACAATGGATTTACTGATGAGATAAAAGCATATTGTGAGAGTTACTTAAATGGGATTTTAATTAAAAACGACTATGAAGGAAATGATAAAAATAAACCGGCTTATAATTGGGAAAGAGTAAATGAGGGGAATGATTTTAAAGGAAGGATGATTCATATAAGATTTGGAAAAGTACATTTCATTAATATTTATGTACCAGCAAAAAAAAAAACTATAAAAACATAGCTTTATAAAAAATATATCTAAATATTTAGAACAATATAACATGGAAAATGTAATAATAGGGGGAGACTACAATTGGGTAGGAGAAAATTTAGACAGAGAAGGGGAGTTAACCACTAATGACCTGAATTGCAAACTAATAATGAGGGACTTTGTTAATGCTCATAAAGTTACGGATATATATCGTAAATTAAATTTATTAAGAAAAGAATATACTTTTGAATACAAACAAAATAAAGGGGGTCGGATAGATAAATTTATATGTACTAACTACAAAGAAAATAATTATAAAGAAGCAAAAATAATAAATTTTAAGATCTCAGATCACAAATTGATATATATGAAAATAACTGCCAAATGAAAACAAATGGGAAACAGGGACTTGGAAACTAAATAATAAAATATTAGAGGATCCAAATTTTATCTTAGAGGATAAAAATTTAATAAATACTATGACAGAAAATGGAAATATGGACATAATTAAAGAGTGGGATGATTTGAAAATTAAACAAAAAATATAGCAATCAAATTTGCCCAAACAAGGAGCATGAAACTAAAATTAGAAAAATAGGCCATCGAATTGCAACTTAAAAAAGATAATTCAATAGAACTTGAAAACAAACTCAAGGATAGATTAAATAATATAGAAGAGGAAAAAATAAGGGGTAACGAAATAAAAGCTGGAAAGTTTACACAGATATATAAGAAAGCGAGAGGGCCATACAAGCGAGAGGAAATAAGAAGAGGAGGGGAGAAAGTGATGGATGTTTTAAAAACCAATGGAGACAAAACAACAGTTGATAAAAATGATATTTTAAAGCATATCGAGGATTATTATACACAAAGCAGCAGAGAGGGCGAACACACCTAAGGGTTCCGACAAATAACGGAGGCTTCCATGAAAAACTATTCCGTAGAAAGGTTTAGATTACCAAAATAAGGCTTCCTGGGATGTTTTATTTTTTATTGAACCCGATTCCATCAAGGAAACCTTAGTTCGAAGAGATAGCTGAAAAAATAACTCTACGTGTTTTTTTTTTTATTTTTTTATCCCTCCATACGACCAACTATGGGTAGCCGCCCTCAATGCTGCTATTCATCAAAAATAAAAAATTACAATCAGAAATTTACAAAAAGAAAATTACAATCATATTTTTACAGAGAGAGAGTTACATAATTAAAATTAATAATATTATTATTAATCATGGATGTTGGAGAAGCACTTAGAACAAGAATAGCACGAGAGAGACAGGAAATATTAAAAAAGTGCGAAAGTCAGTTAAGCAAAAAATACGTGTGGTTGAAGATGCAAAACAAGGATTCACTGAGTCAACTGAATTATTGTTTAAACCAATTACTGAAACCACTGAGAGGGTTTTCCTGGGGGACGAAAAAAAAACCTGATAGTGGTATTCTTCCTATACTGAAAAAAATTGATGAGCAAACTCAGCCTGTTGACGACGATGATAAAACCACCATAATGAAAGTTGATTTGGTTAATAAATTTACCGATAATGCTATTAATGATATCATAAAAAAAAAAGAATCCCGATGAGCTAGCTATGCATGCTATTGTGACATTTGACATGGAGATCAGGTTTTAAAACCTAAATATGTTAATGAGAATATATCTCGTGAAATGTGGTACAAGTGGATGTACAGAATACACTATGGAACCAACCAGGCGAGATCAAATGATGCTAGATTTATACTATACAATAATGCGATAGACAAAATCATATATCAAATGCAACAACCACAACCACCACCACAACCTGCAAAGCAACAACCACAACCTGCAAAACAGCAAATAAAAACCACAGGTTTATTTACCAGTGAAGCTCTTGATACTTTCAGAGACAAAAATAAATTGACTGAGATAGCAGCATTTGGTTTCAATGAGAACGAAAAATATCTAAATAAAGAATTTATCGACAAAGTGACTCTGAAAAATTGGAGACCTACAGTATATTTTGCTGCCGAGGACAGATTTTATGATATTGATGATCCAAATTACAAAAAATTCAGAAAATTTGTTGAGGCTGAATTATCACAGCGGCAAATGAAAATTCACGAGGTATTTAAACCGGATGCTATTAAATTGCTTAAAGATCGCGACAGAATAACTGAGCTTGCCGCTCATGATTTTGATCACAGAAATAAATACCTGTTGCCGAAGTTTGTTGATAAATTTTCCCCAAATGATTGGACTGCATCATTATACTTCAATTACTACAACAAAGAATTTAATCATCATGATCCAGATTATATAAAATTCAGCAAGGAAGTCAACCAGAAAAAATTAACACCAGAGGCAGAGATATATGGCGACGCTGATGATTTTGTTGCTTCACCGGAAAAATCAACTCTGCATGGTGAAATTGCTGCTCTTATGTTTAATAAAAATGCAATTAAGGATTTTGAGGATGAGGAAGAAATGACCAACATTGCCACACATAGTTACTCAGAACGAGGAAAATATATATTACCAAGATTCTCCGAAACCACCGATGATGATTGGATTCCTGCAGTATTTTTTGCTCACAAAAAATCTCCGGTTGATCTGAACGATCCAGAGTACAAAGAATTCAGAAGAAATGTGTATAAAATGAGAGAAAAAAAAGGTAGCGGTTACAATAGCTGTCCTGATAGTGTTGTTAATGATGTTTCTCGGCTGGAGGTTCTTATTGGAGGAGCGCGATCAGGGAATAATTCACACGAAATAATCAACGAGGCAACTGATATTTGTCGAAGATTGTTTCAGGGTGGTATTATCGACGTATCTGTTTACCATGAGCTTATTGATGAACTCGCTTATTATCATAGCGATTAAACAATTAAAATAATAATAAAATGATCATTCATGATAGTCATCGTAGACCAGTACGAGCTCGCGTTGTTAATGCGCGGTTACCTGTGTACAAAATCACAGGATCAGGATTAGGTGATGTAGCCAAGGGTTTTGTTACGCGAATCGCTCCTAAGGTGGGATCATTCGCTAAACAGCTATCGTCAAAAGCAGTGGATGTTGTTCGTAATAAAATTTTTAGTTCTGTTGGCGCGGCTGCTAGCAAAGCTTTTGATGCCGTCCAGGACAGGGTATTAAGATTAGTGCGAAAGAAACCAGCGGTAAAATTACCCATCACCGCTGAGATGCCCAGTGACGTCAGTAAAATAATAAACGGCGCTGCTAATCAGAAACTGGCGTCGTTAGCGCAACAAGACGCAGCGCTGGTGCAGCCGCAACAAGAGGTAATTAGTACTAGCGTATACTGAGAGGGACTTCTTTTTAGACGAAGAATATTTTTATTAATAATAATGTTCTCAAGGGTATCAAATGCCGCCTTTGACATGGACGAACCAGTAAGTAGAGATGATTCAATACAGGATTATCAGTATTATTCGTACGACGCATTAACACCAAATAGTAGCAGTCGAATTGAATTACAGGTACAAGATACAACTAGATATTTTCTGCCGTGTGAGGCATTTATTGAGGTCGTTGGTGAGATTATTAAGCTTGATAATACCGCGTATGCCCAAAATATTATTGGTATTGTTGGATTTGTTAACAATGGTATTATGGCATTATTCAAGAGCGCCACTTACATGATTGATGGAAAAGAAATCGAAACAATCAACGACAATGTTGATGTAGCCACAACAATTATCGGCCTGGCAAGATATTCAGATGATTATACCAGATCGGCTCGGCCTAGTATGATGTTTACCAAAGATAACTCAGATAGTGCCAGTCCTGTTCAGTATGAAATAAAAAGACCCAAAAAGCATTCTGCTGCTAATGAAGAAGCTGATACAGAACCAGTAGTAATGGGCTCCAATCCTAATTATAATCTCGGATTTGCTGCGCGCAAGAGTATGTTATCGGGTGATCGTCGGAGATTTTCATGCGCGATTCCACTGTTTCACATTTTTGGATTTTGCAGAGACTTTAGAAAGGTTATTTTCGGTGCTAAACACTCGGTTGTCTTTTATCGAAAAGGTGACAGCAATGATGCTATTTGGAAAGCAGCTGCTGTTGACGACGGTAAGGTTGTATTATCCAAACTCACTTTGTGGATGCCATCAATGACACCATCAATGAGCGAAGAACAAAAATTATTATCATTCATGAATCAGGGTGGTAAATCAAATAGTATCCTGGTTAACAACAGTCACAGATAGTTTTCCCAGTAACATTAATGGTAATTTTACCTGGCATATAGCATCACAGCAAGGTGTTTCTGCACCAAGACATATCTTTATAGCCCTTCAACGGACTGCTCGATTAGGTAACCAGGAACAAAGTCACGTGATCTTTGATAATTTTAATGCCAGCGAGATTTCACTGCGAATAAATGGGCATCAAGAACCAATTGAGGAAATCTCGCTGGATTTTACCAATAATTCGATAGCACGTGGTTATCATCGATTATGGAGCTACATGGGACGAGATCAAAATATTGATACTGGATTACAGATCTCTCAGCTGGATTTTAAAAATTTCTATCCGATTTACTATTTTTCACTGGAACATCTTGATTTGATAAAACAGTCTGTTGTTGACATACACTTTAAGGCTAGATTATCCAATGCAGGTTCTGTTCAGTTCAGGGCGATTGCTGTTATGCTCAGTGATATGACTATGATTTTTTAGGGTATTAGTGGTCGCATGAGAATTATTGTCGCTCCCGTGGAGAAAATGTGATTTAAACCAATCATACATTTATAGAAATGTATGAACACGTTAGCGTAACTCTGACTCCTGGTCAGACCAAAAAATTACAATCAAGTATCGCGAAAAATTGCGAGGTAAAATTAACAATCAGATTCAAGGCGGGCCAAATAAACTTTCGTTGACCAAAACACAACGAAAACATCTCAGCAAAGCTGGATCAGACAATGCTGGGGTTCAAATTAATCTATCTGCGGGCGCCGTCAAAGATATGATTAAAACAGGTGGGATTTTCCCGCTTTTCGCTGCGTTACCGGCGTTAATTTCCGCGGCTGCACCAGCTTTAGCAAAAGCCGCTGCTTTAGGTGCTGCTGGAACAGTAGGAGGACTAGCTGCAAAAAAGTACTAGGCGGAAGATACAAAAAAATGGGACGCGGCCTTTATCTACCAGGAACACCTCCATGGTACGGAAAAGGCCTTCCATTAATAAGAACACCTCCATGGTAAGGAAAAAATAAAAACACGGAGTGTTTTACCGATGTCTAATTTTGATTTAATTGACGCCGCTAAAAAACTAAAAATAAAATTCTTTCGTGGTGTATTTATGCGAGATCAATTACCTGCGCGTCCAAACAAATACGAAACAGGAATTATAAATCTTGATGCCAGCACTGGACCAGGCACGCATTGGGTTGCTTGCACAATTAATCCACGTGAGATAGTTTACGCAGACTCATATGGGTTAGCTCCACCGCGTGAGTTTTTAAGTTACGTATCTCAGTTAAACATCCCAACGTGGTATTCTACGCTGCCAATGCAAAAACTAACCGATCCTCCGATATGTGGCAGTGAGGCAATTAATATTCTCGCTGCGATATCTAAATCTGATAAACCGTATCATAAAACAGTCCACGAATACACGTCGGGTAAATTAAACACAAACAATGAATAATGGTTGACATTTTTTGTAGATCTCTTTTATCACGTATGTTTATCCAAATACGTAACGCCAGATTACATAAACAATCTTTTATCGATAGCAGAGGTAGACTCCAATGAGGTTGCTGTTTTTCAGGATCAACATGGAAAACTAAAAACAAGCAACATTAAAATAGCCGATATAATCAAACGAGACGAGCATAACACTAAAAAACTCGGTGAAGATACCATAAATCTAAACAGTTCGATACGTCAAAAAATCGATACAATGAAATACAACGTGAACAGCGACGACGTTAATATAAAACTTGAAAACCTAAAAAAAAACCACTGATTTATTCGGCGGAATTAGTGCACAGATTACAGGAATCATTGAAAAAACCAGCTATGTTAAAATCTCACCGACAGTAACATCACCAATGATTAATAATCTGACATTTGTTATCGCGACAAGAACGTTCAGCTGGACAGATAAAGCAAATGAAACTTTCAAATACACAGCGCCTGTTACTGGCGTGTATAGAATAAATATCTTTGCCTCGGAGAGATTTAGAATTATCTGTAAACATTACATCTGGAGACATATCTCAGATAGATATCTCGGTACGCTGACAATGCTAATTAATAAAAACACCGAGGAAACTTTTAGACTCGATATTTTAATTCCTGAAAAAGACAAGGACAAATTTGTTCCATCGCCGCTGGTGCCTGTATGATGGTGTATGGAATTTATCACTGAAATACCTCAGTCACTCAACTGGATACAAAAACCGTGATTTTAATCTGCAAGCTATGGCGAAACTATCAGATTCCCTATAATAATACTGTTTTCTGATAGTTTCGCCATATCATTTAATCAAACACAAGGAGTATAAAATGAGTGCGTCCAAATACAGATATAATCAAGCGCGTGCGTGGCAAACATCGCTGAAAAATATCATTGATATTTATCAGATAAAAATTAAAAAATACCAGCGCAGGTTAGTTATCATTGATGTTATTGTTTATTCTGTCTCAGCGACTGTTGCTGGTGCTGGTATAATGCTATCCGCGTTAACGATGTTGGCGCCGGTAACAGACACTATTGTTGTTTCTGTAGCCACTACGTTGTCTGGTGTATTTGGCATCATAACAAAAAAAAATATCCTCATGTACCAGGACAAAATTAACCGATTACACGGCTAAATTAAACACAGCAACGGCAGCGTATTCAAAATTATCCTCGTTGTTATCAGAAAGTCTCAATGATGGTATTATATCTGACTCAGAGTTCTCGCTGATGACTAAAATCTACAATCAAACGATTAAAGATATTAATATGAATAATGACAGAGTTACTGCAGCAGATTGCGACGAACACAATCCCACAAAAAACAACAATGATCTCGGCGAGCTCAACTAAACCCAAGTTCAGTATTAATTTTCCAACGGCTATTTCTATCAGCGAAATTGCACTAGCGCAATTACGAGTCTACTACAGCTGGCCAAATATCAGAGCTAAATCATTTGGAAATTTACAATCGAATAATTCTTTTCTTTTTGCTAATAAAAATAAAGACGACGGAACACCCGATTGGACCGTAGTTGGATTACCAACAGGCATATATCAGGTTGATTAGATCAATGACGAGCTGGCACATAGAATAAAAAACATAACAGGAAGTGATCCTAGAATAAAGATATCTGGGTACGAATCTACGCTGACTTCGATTATTGAAATAAGCTCAGATTACGCCGTGGATATTTATTCTAGCTCAATAAGAACCATACTTGGCTGGCCTGAGGTTAAACCACCAACACCACCAGCACCACCGGAGCCTAAAAGAGAAGATTTTAATACTAACGTGGTGGTTAGTTTTCCTGGTGTGGAAGATTGCGATTTATTTTTAAGTGAAATAATATCATCAAAAACAAAAAGATTTATCTTTAGAGGAAAAGACGATATGTTATGGACGATTCCTGGTTATCGTGATGTTGAATTATATGATATTATTGGCATGTTTAATGATCTTGAACAAAAAATGAAGAACAAATACAGCTGTTGCGAGCTTATTTTCAGGAGTGTATTTTTGACACATCAAGCTGATGTGATAAAATCATTGATCAAATAGAAAGAGTATGATTTTTTGCATCAACCGTAGGAGATATTAATTTTTACCCAGTCTGGACGATAAATCATAGATCAGATAATAAACAAAATTTTTTAACCGCGTACTCGATAACTGAAGCTGAGTCATTAAAATTTAAATTACCCGGATATAACGAAGATAAATTAAAAAAATCTCTTACTGACACCATTGATGAAATGTTTCCAAATTGCACGCCGCATGGAGAAACAAATTACCACCACCAGCTATTCTTAAACGTGATAACGCACCAGATGGTACCGGACGGCATATTTCACCTGGAATAGTAAACATGACCAACGTCTTTGCGGTTAATCTTAATTGTGATATCGTTGAAAACAGCTACAGCGCTGATTCATCAGTGTCTGACCAAGCCAAGCAGGGATTTGTTCTCTATTCATTTTCACCAAAAGAACAACCGGGATTTTTAATCATACAAGAACCAATCAATCCGATTTATCTTCGGTGTCATAATAATCTATTATCACGAGTAATTTTTTCACTAACAGATCAGTCTGGAAATCTGCTTGATCTGCGCGGGGAAACTCTGAGCATAAATCTGCTAATACGATCTTAATTCAGAAAAAAGTAAAATAATTTTTTTTTCACATGGTAATGGTTGAAGTCCCATATCTATATAATATTTATAGGAATATGGGACTTCAACCATTGTATTTGGTTTCAATGATATATGACCTTGTGATAGGTAAAAAAAAATAATGATCTGATTTTACTGACATTCTATCAGTTTCCTCAACTGCCTCGCAGGAGTATCAATCATTTTTTTAGACTCATACTCGTCAGGCAGCGCTGATCGAATCTTTTCAACGGCACGTGCCGGCGGAGTAAAATCTGATATCTGCGTCTCATCGATGCTAATAAGCGATTCATACATCGCCGATTGTATTTTCTTTATAAATCTATATTCGGACGATTGAGTGTATCGACCTTCTTGTTTATTCTGCATCAGTGTCTCAAAATCCATGGTGATTTTATCAGCGTCTAACTCATCTGATAATGGTATTTCTTTGATTTTTAATACCTCAATTGATTTGATTATATCATTGATGTTTTCTTGATTCATTTATTGTATTAGTTTATTTCTAAATGTGAATTTTTTTGATCTGTAATTGGAAAAATTTCATTCATCTGAATCTAATATCAAAGGATAATATATAAATCTGATCCAGCAGCCAAATCGATACGAGAAGGTCGATTTATGTAACCCCGTTGCAACAAATCGCACTGAAGCAGAATTAATACCAAAATATTTACCAGCAGAATATAATGATCGAAAATATAATTCTTCATCAGTCTCCATGTTGATTGATTTAACCGCCTTAGAAAATTTATATCCACCACCATCACCCTTCTGCAGGTTTTCACGCTGTGTTATCGCCTGAAGATTATCAATGGCATTATTTAATTTGTTTCCATCGATGTGATCCATTACAAAACCGTTTCTTATTAGTCCATGAAAACATTCGTACACAAATCGACGGTTGAAATAATATTTTTACTCCCGACAGTAAATCCCAGGTAACCAGCATTGCCAATACTACCAACTTTATTTGTTGTTGTTGTTGTTGTTGTTGTTGTTTTGGGGCTTAACGCCATTTTTCAGCACACGATAGGCTATACATGGCGGCCAGTATTAATGGTGGAGGAAGAACCCGGGAAAACCACGGAAAGAACCACCGACCCACGAGAAGCTACTGGCAAGCTTTCTCACATACCCACATTGGCTGAATCCTAGACTCGAACCGCCGCAGACAGAGATGAGATGGCAGTGATCCGTAACGCAGAGCGCTTTAGACCACTCGGCCACTCGGGGCCCCTTATTTTTTGTTCTGCAATGTCTGACTGTTCCATCGCTTGAGGCTTCGTAGTTATCAATGATTGGATGCTTTCTGAATATGGAATTCATTATACAATAATCCATTTGTCTAAATCAAAGTTTGTCTGAAAACCTTTTTAAATAATCTTCCTCGCGCTTGATAGCGATATCACTGTCGGGTGATTTTTTATCGTAATATCGTTTTAGCTCTCGGTATTTTTTCCACCACAGCGTGAGCAAATACGAGTCTTTCCTCGTATTCTAACATTACATCCGATACATCTCGTTGGTCCAATTCCGCCTCGTCGTATATAAGCTGAGTGTATGCCACAAAATTCTCCTCGACATAATCTGTTACCGAGCCAATCATTAACTATTTGCATTGATTCATTTATTTATTAAGTACTTGTCCAAAATATAATAATGAAGGTTTTTGATCTTGATGAGATTGAATATGATATACCTGAAGTAAATCAGGCCATGAAAGAATTCTACGATGATGGAGCAGCTCATATGTGGTCGACATGGAAAACAACGACATTGATAATACCATGAACAATGCACGAACTAAAAAAATAATCAACTCGCTTGATGATAACAAATTTATATTCAGAATAAAATTTATTGTAAACAACGACAACGACGTGTGGATTACTCGTGATAAGCGCGATCCTGTGACTAGTGGAAAAAATATGTTACGGTAAATAACAGTTCTCGGCCTGGATTATTAACTGGCATAGATAAACCATATTACTCACGAGCGTATCCTGTTACTGCGGTTGTTTATGGTATTTATCGGCTAAACAAACCATCCGTTGAGAATCTCGCTAAGATGAAAATGTCGGTAAAAATAAACTGTGTGGCTGAGCGAGTAATGGAACATTTTACAAACACACGACGAGGAAATGGTTTAAGGGATCTACGGCGAGAAAAAATAAACACCTGGGCGGAATCAGTCGCTGATGGTGCATCAATAAATGGCGTTGCTGCGTTATCAGCGAAATTAAAATTTCCTATTACGGTAAAAACACTATGAGGTGAGATTTTGTACTCGTCCGCGTATGAATCCAAAGGAGCGCCTATTGAGATAATCGATCATAATTCTCATGCGTGGACCAGCGTAGTGGCTATTTTTCCGCGAGATCGTGTTGTTAAATTTTACGCAGGAGAGATATTTGATTTTATTTATGAACTAAGTAAATCCGATTCAGTGTCTGTCTGGTTATTTTCCAGCGATGAAAAATATGATGAGTTCGTAAGACCTAACTGAGATATATATCGAAGTAAAATTTTACATGATTCAATGACAGCGATAGCAGAAAAATGCGCAGCGAATAAAGACTCGTTGGTTAATTGTTTTACCATCTGTTGTAGCTCAGGCAGGAAGAGAAAAAACCTATGGAGGCCAACTCAGTGGGAGTTTCTTAAGGATATTTAGCAAAGCTGTATCGAGTACGGCCACGGCGGATTATGGAATATTGATTATAATTTCACCTCGATGGTATCATTTGACATGATTCCGTGTTATCCTGGTAGTTTTCTTGGAATGGGTGAATGCGCTAAATACTTCACGCAATATGGCCATCCCACCGACGAAATGACTCGTGTATCAATCAATGGTCCGTTGCCAGAATTCCCACTAACGGGATTCGCTCGTGTTGTATCATTTAAGTTTAATGATAATTTACATAAAATCTGCAACGTTTGGTTTGGCAGACATTTTTCAGAACAAAAAATGGACTCCAATAGTGCTATTACGATACATGTTAGATTCAGCGATACTGACGTCGTTAATGGTCAGCGAGACGATTATATCATATAAAAAACAAACCACGGTCTGGCTACCAACTGAACATGACGACGCAAAAGATTTGGGTAGAAAGATTATTGGTAAGTTTACTCAGGGTGGTGCGTGTGATCATCAACGACATCATTGTAGACTAATCATGGATGACGCTGAGTTAGATTTTATAATCGCTGATACCGCTGAGAGGGCTATCTTTTGTAATCGAGAAAGCGTTTATCTGTCAGACGGAAAAAAATTAGGTACCATAGTTAGTTATCTTGAGGGATAATCACCGCAATATACTCACCTAAGATCATCAATGCTAGCGTATGCGAGTATAAATCTGTTATCGATAATAAATAAATTTCCCAATGACGCTGTCAGAGTAGCTACTGATTCATTTTACATCGATAAAAAAGCCCTGCCAACGCTAGAAAAATTAACCGGCGATGGCTCATGGGGTACATGGCGAGTGAAAGATGAAAGTAACCTATGCTATTGTGAAAACGCCGATGTACCTGTTGCGGATAATTATCATTCAGACAGTGTATTAGAAATCTCAACCGCACCATCAGTGTATGATCCTGTATCGAGATACAAAACAGTCTACGTAAACGGATCAGGTAGATCAGGTAAAACGACACGAATTATAGAATTGTTTAAGAATTCTGATGTGATTGTATTAACATCGACACATCGATTAGCACGAGAAATGAGACAACGTGGGGTTAATTCGTGTACGTATCACAGTTTTTTCAAATACAATGGTGGTACATGGAATCATTCGCGGATGGGAGAAAAATACATAAATAAGATCATTATCTGGGATGAAATCTGTACTGTTATTTTTGGAGTATTAAAAATGTTCCTGGATTGGTTATTAACAAAAAATACCGCAATAGTAATCTGTGGCGATCACGGCCAACTAAATCCAATTGATGGAGAATCCCCTCATGAATGGTTAAAAAATTTTTATTGATTACTACGAGGAGGTCAATACCGATTATAGATCTCTTGATGGTCGGTTGAGTGAGTTTAAAAGACTAATTCGATTACAGTCAAATAAAATTCATTGTAGTGTAATGCGCGAGATAATCCCAAAAAACATCAGTGGAAGATTTTGCTTAGATAACCACGCAGCAGCCGTTGATGGTTTAACTCAAGCAGCCTTAGCGAGGTTTTTAATAGCTGGTTTACCCCGCCAAAACCCAGCAGGAGAATAATAAACGGATTCCATATTAATTACCAGCACCTAGAATTAATTTGCCTTTCATTGCACTGTTAATTAACCAGCTAGCTAATCTTTCTTTGACTGATTTATTTTTTATAGAGTTTAATGCATGAATTAGCTTTACATCAGCAAGACGTCGCTGTTGAATATCTTTGCTTCGATAAGCGATATCATGAGCTAAACAAGCTCGATCAATCGCATTTATGGGGTCGTCACCAGGATTCGGTTGATCTTTATCATTTATTCTAATTTCGAGCCTGGTTCCTGGCCCGCAGTAGCTGTATCCTGGCAGGTGTTTTTCTCCGGGGTATTTGGACCAAAAGAAACCCGGCAATGATGCTAGCTTTGATGTGATATCACCTCCGCAGGTGGATCTTTTTTTTTTAACCACTGAAGTAAATCTTAACTTTTTTGTACCGCAGTTTGCATATCTACCATTAACGGCTGATCTATTGTTGCGCCTGAAACCTTGGTTAGATCTATCTCTGGTGTACGTGATTTACATTTTACGCAATATAAATCCATGTTATTTATTATATCATGAATGTAATTGATTTTTCAGCCTCGAAAAAATCAACCCGGTTAAACATCACGCGACGTTACCAAATTTAATCAGAATGATACCAATAGGACCAACAGGGAGTGGAAAAACTCAGCTGTTATTGAATTTGATAATGAGATGGCTAAATTGGATAGGTTGTATTTGGTTGGACCATCCGTTGATGATCAACGATGTTACCAGGTACTGAGAGAATTCAACGAGAACGGAGCTTTGTTAAATGACGGTAATGATATCATTGATTTTATTACTGATATCGAAAAAGCACCATCAGTTGATTCTCTAGATGGATCGATTAATAATTTGGTTGTCTATGATGATGTGATGTTAGACAAACAATCTAATCCAACTAGAATTTTTCCCGCGGCAGACATAAAAACACTGATGTCATTTATGTAACTCAACGGTATACTCAGATACCCAAAGTAAGCAGGGATAACTGTAATGTTTTAGTCATTTTTAATGGTGTTGATGCTCACACGCTAAGAAATATCCATCAAACCTGGTGTAGCGGAGACATGGATATAAATAAATTCAGAAATTTCTTTTCACGAGCTCAATCTACTCCTCGTGGTTTCGTGACAGTAAATTTATGTGATCCTAGATCAAGATATCGAATAGGCTTAGATAGAATCTTTTAACGCTGATGTAACTCTTTTTGTGTAATTTTATCCAGTGTAATTTTTATTTTGATGAATAGCAGCAGGGAGCGCGGCTACCCATAGTTGGTCGTATAAGGGGGGATAAAAAAATAAAAAAACACGTAGAGTTATTTTTCTTTCAGCTATCTCTTCGAACTAAGGTTTCGTTGATGGAATCGGGTTCAATAAAAAATAAAACATGCCAGGAAGCCTTATTTTGGTAATCTAAACCTTTCTACGGAATAGTTTTTCATGGAAGCCTCCGTTATTTGTCGGAACCCTTAGGTCTGTTCGCCCTCCCTGCTGCTTACACAACTATACACATCACAAAAAATAGAAGACAAAGAAATAGACGATTATTTAAAAGATATTGAATGTGAGAAAATCCCGTCAGAACATAAAGTCTTATGTGATGGATTTATCTCACAAGATGAAATAATAGAAAGTATCCGGGACCTTACAAAAGGGAAATCTCCAGGAGGAGATGGGCTCACCACGGATTTCTATAAGAAATTCTGCGGTGAGCTGTCACCAATTCTAGAATGGTTATATAACAACAAATTATTAAGAAATGATGCTATGACAGAGAGTATGAGAGAATGAATAATAACACTAATATACAAAGGGAAGGGTGATAGGAAAGAGCTTAAAAACTGGAGGCCCATCTCCCTTCTAAATACTGACTACAGAATACTTAGTAAACTTTTAGCAAATAGGATAAAAAAAGGAATGGGAAATATAATATATACAAATCAAACGTGTGGACCAAGGGACCGGACAAAGCAATAAGCTGTTACTGGTGAACGACCTTCGCAGTACCAAAAAGAATCTCGTCCAAATTCACAATTCTCAAGACTAGATGTGTTTAGCCCGAGCCATCTTGGTGGGACGAACCTATGGCAACAAGAACGACACGACAGAATGGAAAAGAGCCTGGAAAACTATTCGACAATCGGACCGAGCCAAACAACGAAACGAAGCAGAACTCCTGTTGCAACAAGCTGACCTATCCAAAGACACACCCTGCGGCATTCCTGAAATGCAAAAATTGCAAGATGTCCTAGCTCCACGCTACACCTTGAAAGTGCAACCCCAAGAAGTGCGTGGGCCTCTGTTGTTTCGAGGCCAAGACTTTAAGGACGGAAAATACATTCATGTCTATTATCACGATGACCATTTCGATACCATTACCAGTATCACTGCATTCCTGGGATAAGGTTATTACTGTGAGAAATGTGACCATGGTTATAATAATCGAGAGCAACACAAACATTGCGGATTGAAATGCACAGGATGTTTGGCCTCTCCACCCTGTCTGAGCGAAGGACAAGAAAGAGTACATTGTCCTGCTTGTCTGCGCACGTTTGTCAGCCCTGTCTGTTACCAACAACATCTGAAGACGCAAGGTTCACAGCAGAAATGTGCTTGTCAACTCTTGAGATTGTGCCATACCTGTGGACAAGGCCTATGTACCAATACTGTCAAGGCACACGTATGTCGAGGAAAGAAAAAATGTCACATTTGTCACCACATCGTGGACTTGGAACACCAATGCTACGTGCAAAAATACCAACCCCCACCAGAGAAAGAGGACGGTCACAAGAAGAAAGACAATTTCAACTTTTTTGATTTCGAATGCATGCAAGAGATCGGCATTCACATTCCTAATTTCTGCGTGGCTCATCGAGCGTGCGAGAAGTGCATTCAGTAACCTATCTTCAGTCATTGCCCTCACTGCAGTAAGATTCCCGGAGGGCGTGAAAAAATCTTTCGAGGACCGAACACGTTAGCCGATTTTGCACAATGGGTCTTAGACCCCATCGACAAGACTTGGAGCCAAGAGGACATCGAACGTTACGGAGATTGTCATCGTCATTCCACGGTGATGGCTCACAATTTCTCCGGATACGATGGACAGTTTCTTCTCAGATACTATACGGAATAAGGCACCGAGCGTCCTAAAGTGACTTTGAACGGAGCCAAAATCATTTTCATGCAAGTGGGACAAGTACAGTTTAAAGATTCGATGAGCTATTTGGCCATGCCTTTAAGCCGAATGCCTAAAACGTTTTGAATGACAGAAATGGCTAAAGGGTACTTTCCACACTTTTTCAATACGGAAGCCAATCAACATGCCGTTCTACCCCATTTACCTGAGGCTCACTATTACGACCCCGACAACATGCTACCGAACAACGAGAAGCTTTCTACGCTTGGTACCAGGCTCACGCCTCCGACCCTTTCGACTTTCAGGAAGAAATGCTAAAATATTGTCGTTCCGACGTGGACATTTTACGGCGATGCTGTGGAAAATTTTGAGAACTGTTCATAGAACACGGAGGGGTCGATCCTTTGAAAGAAGCTTGCACCATTGCCAAAGCGTGTTCCTTACTGTATCGACAACGATTCATGCCTGAAAACACCGTGGCTGTCATCAGTCCTGAAACGACCAACTATGTCAAACGTTAATACTCGGTCAAAGCCCTACGTTGGTTACATTAATTGTGCGACAAGGAAGACAAATGGATTCAGCATGCCCGCAACGGAGGGGGTGAAAAGACCATCGGAACGTATTCGGTAGATGGCTGAGACTTTGAAAACCCCAAGATCGTGTACGAGTTTAACGGTTGCTTATTTCACGGATGGCCCGTCTGTTACCCTGATCGTAGCACTAAAAATCAGTTTTTACAACGAACCATGGAAGACTTGTACCAGGACACTTGTCAGCGACGCCTAAAGTTAGAACAGCAAGGATACCAAGTGGTGGAAATGTGGGAACACGAGTACGATCACCGTTTGAAAACCGATCCCGAGTTTAAACGCCTCGTGGAAAGTTACCAGTTCATGGACCCGCTGAACCCGAGGGATAGTTTGTACGGAGGAAGGACCAATGCCACCTGTTTGCTGTACCAAGCCGACGAAGAGAAAGGAGAAGAAATCAAATACTTGGACGTGTGTTCGATGTATCCTTACGTGTGCAAATGTTGTCGCTTTCCTGTAGGGCACCCACAATTGTTCACCGAACACATCGACCTGAAAAACATTCGACAATACGAAGGCTTGATCAAGTGCAAAGTCCTGCCTCTCACGGACTTGTACCATCCCGTCTTACCTCACCATTGCCAAGGCAAACTGATGTTTCCTTTGTGCCGTACTTGTGCCGAAACGTGCAACCAAGACCAACCTTGTCAGCACACCCAGGAAGAACGGGCTTTGACGGGAACCTGGGTCAGCGTAGAATTGTTCAAAGCTCTGGACATGGGATACCAACTGTTAGAAGTGTACGAAATTTGTCACTTTCCCAAGACACAACAATATCACAAGGGTGACCCCACGCAGAAAGGCATTACGCCGACTACGTGGATGCCTTTTTGAAACTGAAGCAAGAAACCAGCGGCTATCCTTCCTGGTGTCACACTTCTGAAGACGAAAAGACATTCAAAGAGAAATACTATGAACAAGAAGGCATCACTTTAGATCACATCGAGAAAAACGAAGGCAGGCGATCGTTTGCCAAAGTGTTGTTAAATTGCTTGTGGGGTAAAATGGCACAACGACCGTGTTTACCCAAGACGGAATATTTGACAGAACCTTCCCGCTACTTCCAGATGATTCACGACAAAACCAAATACATGAAACACGTGGACGTCGTTCGCGAGGATTTGATCTTGGTCAATTACGAAGAATATCTGGACTTTGTACAACAAGACCCTTTTGGAAATGTCATCATTGCGGCTTACGTGACAGCTCATGCTCGCTTAAAATTGTACGAAGCTTTAGAACTATTAGGGGAACGCGTCCTGTACTTTGACACGGACAGTTGCATTTACATCCATCACCTGAGTCAACAGCACCCTGACATCGAAGGAGACCGTTTAGGAACCTGGACAGACGAGCATCCCGACGACAAGATTCTAAGTTTCGTCAGTGGCGGTCCAAAAAATTACGGCTACGAATACCGGGACCCACAAGGAGAAGTGCACACGAAGTGTAAAGTGAAAGGATTGACTCTGAATTATCGTACCAGTCGAGTGGTCAACTTTGGGGTACTGAAAGAAGCCTTGCAGTCTGGAAAAGTTCAACACTTTAACGTGACCACCTATCAACCGAACAAGATTGTACGTTTACCCACTCACCACATCGTCAGTCGACCCTTGGAAAAAGTCTATCAAATCGTGTACCAGAAGCGAGTGCGACTACCCAACCACTTTACTTTGCCGTATGGACACATTGGTATAAAACATTGGTTGTAAGAGGATAGCCACCCACCAGAAGGATGACTTCGCCACAGCAAGAATCGAGTGAGAAACCCGATGAGAACTCCAAGGTCAAACCCTACCATTTTTCAGTCTTCTTACCTGACTATTGTGATTGTGCCCGTCGATTGGACACGTTTCAGAAATGGCCTACGGATAGGGAAGGATGACCTTCTTCGCATGTTTTAGCTAGAACAGGATTTGTCTACTTGGGACCTGAGTCAGGATTGGGATATGAGGTACAGTGTTTCGCTTGTGGCCTGAGGTTACGAATGGATCTATGTATCTATAAAGATTCAGGAACATATTTTGAAACATAGTCGATGGTCTCCGCACTGCCCTTACCTTTCTATGGCCTTTCCACCCATGACATTACGGTACAATGATGACGGTACCTTAGAGACGGTACCGTCCAAAACAAAACATAAAAAACATAAAAAAGGAACGATGTACAAGCTTGAGACTGCATTGCGACTAGTATAAAAAGGGGCTATGGTCAAGATCGATAGTTCATTGGGACTACCAAGACCGAGCAAACAAGATGAATACTTTCAGAGAAGCACAAAACAAGTTTAGACAGGCACAATTCAAGTGTGGGGCTTCGGAAGTGGAATGCGATTGTGAGCCTTGCGATGGGTACGATGCTGTACGTTGTGACCTTAGTGATGCCGTAAAGCATCATGGGAACTTTGTTCTCACTACCCCTATCATGGAAAGTGATGCTGTGCGTGTCAAACCTGAGGGATGCGAAAGCGATGCCGCTCGTCCTCTTCGACATTTTACTGGGTTTCGTTTTAAAGGTGGATGTTCACCTTCACGTCTACCCCCCTACGGATGTCATCCAGCTCTGAGCAAACTCCTGTCCATGTCACCCAACCTTCATCGAAATGAACCTGTGAAAGACGAATATTCGTTTCCTGTGCGTTTGTCGGAATACTGCGACTTTGAAAATCTTCTTCAATCGTTCAAAGGAAAATGGCCTATGTATCTGGGAGGCCCGACCCCCGAAGAATTAGCCAGAGCCGGATTGTTCTACTTGGGCGAAGGAGATAAAGTTAAGTGTTTCAGTTGCTGTGTGTCACTTCAAAACTGGGAACTGCAAGATTCGGCCTACGTAGAACATGATCGATGGTCGCCGAATTGTCATTACTAACCCTTAGTGGGACCGAGACATTAAAGTAACTTACCATGTCGTTGACGAAGAAGAAACCAGTTTGGCTAGGAGTCAAATGTTGGACATCAACGAGACCAGTATTTAAACTTCATTTCAAAAACGATATTGAATCATTACCTAAAGAACTGCAAGAGAAGATTTACAAGAAGTTTGGCAGGGGTTTGCCAGAGTGAAATCTCAATGGGTGACTGTAGAATTTTTGTGCCGAGTAATTCACAAGAGGAAAGTGAAAAAAGTCTACCAGTGTGTTAGATTTCTTTGGGTCAAGTGTGCATTCGTCCTATTGTATTACTCTAGACCGTTTACATCAAAAGAGTTCAGTGACATTCTTGGACGTTACCCTGAATGGCAGTGGTCAGAAATTACTCACTATGTGGATTACGTTTGCTCTAGGAGAAGATTGTGAATTGTACGGACTGACCTATTCATGGATACTTTACAAGAGAACATTCCTGCTTTGCCTGTGGAGTTGAGAGAACGCATTTACCGAGAGCTGGTGAAAATACAAGTGAAACGTAAGGAACAGTTGCATCCGTTACGTCACCAGATCTTTAACCACTGGTACCTGAATGGTATAAGAGAACTGATTCGTCAGAAATTGTTTCAGCGGTCAGACCTTGTTCAATACTTCCAGGCCCCCGATGATCCACGTGTTGATCATTTTGGTTACTTCGAGATTTACCTAGTGCAACGCATTGAGGAAGACAAGGTAAAGGATTACCGACATATTTTACGTGGAATCTACTTAGCGGAAGAGGAAACTTCTAAACGAACTCTGACGTTTCGGTTACAGTATGCAACAGTTAAATTCCCCACTGGAAAAAGAAGATCTCTGGCTAGAAAGTACGTGTATTGTTTCCGAAACAAAGAGACTATAAAAACAGGCTGCCATGCCACGACTTTTATCGTATGTAATCCAACAGATTCCGTGGAAGGAACTCAATGAACATATTCAAACCGTGGATCATTACCATCGATTATTACAAGAGCTGTATCCATTCAATTTGGGTCGACAAATGGTGTGTGTCTTAGTGACTTGTTTTCTGGGATTTCGTTTACCAGCCGATTCCTTGTGGGCTCTTTACGAACAGTATTTACCAACCATTCAACATGAAAGTGGTGCCTTTAAATGTTCACGAGAGACTCCTTTTGCTCAAAGCCTTACGTTTTCATCTGGATACTTCTCGACCTCTACGGGAAAAAAAGATTCGTCAACTTTTAGCTACCCAAGACGTGTATGACGATGTGTGTGTAGCTTGTGACTTACACCCCCATTGGACAGATGTCCGTGCCTGGAAAGAATGGGATTTTGAGGCTTGGACCCAAGAAGTGGCCCAGTATGCACGAGAGTTGTTCAAGGAAAAAAGTTACATTTCAACCTGTGTTAGTGACGGTGCCAGAAGAACCCGTCACCCAGGACAGGAATGTCGTGGACAGGCCTGAAAGACTCTTTCGGGAGGACACTTGTGTGACCTTACCCCCTATAGAACTGGTCAGAACTTTACCCAAAACATGTTGTACAGACACTTTTGTTTATTCCACATTGATGGTTATCATGTGCCTTTTATCTTTGTACTTAAGCCTTTGGCTTTTATGTATTTTTGTCTTTCGTATTCATGTTTAAAACATTCAATAAACGTGTCCTGAAAAAAGTATATAAACTCTTGTCTTGTTTGTTTTCGTGTCACAAGTGACATTTCTCACACCATGGCTACCTCTGCTGTCTCTGCTCCCTCTTCCTCTACTGTCAAAGTCATCGTCGAACACTTAGTTCATGCCAGTTGGGAGGCTTTGTATCTTCGCAATCCGTTTAACATGCTCATTGCTGGAGCTAGCGGTTCAGGCAAAACCGAATTCGTCAAACGCTTGATCGAACATAAACATCATTTGATCGATCGACCACCTCAGCGGATCGTGTGGTGTTACAAAGAGTGGCAATCGGCGTACAGCCTCTTGCGAGAAAGTCAAGGCGATTCGATCGTGTTTGTGGAAGGCATTCCTAAAGAAGACGACGGCATCGTCTCTGACTCCCGTCAAACCCATTTGGTCATTTTCGACGACATGTTAGGAGAAGACGAAGAAGAAATTAAACTGTGGTTCACGCGCAAAGGGCATCACCGTAATGCCAGTGTCGTTTGCATCACCCAAAATTTGCTTCAACAAAGCAAAGCCCATCGCACTATCAGTCTCAATGCGAATTACGTGGTCTTGTTTAAAAGCCCTCGAGATAAATCGCAAGTGCAAGTCTTAGCCAAACAGTTTGGAACGCCTTGGCTGACTGAGGCGTACGACGATGCCACTCAAACGCCACACGCCTATTTACTCGTCGATTTGAAACCTACGACCCCCGATGATTAGCGATTTCGTACCCACTTGTTTCACCACTGGTGCAAGACGGAGGGCCTGTCCTGTACACGTCTCCGTCCTCAACTTAATTTCACTCCACAAAAAAAATCTATTAAAACCTCAGACCCTTTTCGTCTGTCTCACACAACGTCAAAATGACCTCCCTTCAGTCGCATCTTCCATTCAAATTGATTCGTGCCTTGTATGGCATCAGTCGAGAAAAAAATCCACAAATACGAGCTCGTGTCTTAGAAGCTAGTCTCAAAGAAGTCTTACGATGGTTCACGGTGACGGCACGTCAATTACTCCAAGGAATCATTCAGATTCCTCATCAAACCAAACGCTTTTTTGATCGAAACAAAGTTGCTTTGACCCAACTGGCCGATCCCCGCATCGACTCTCAAACCAAAAAAACAAATCATTTTGAAACCTGGAGGGAGCGGTACTCTAGGAGGGGTCATCATTCGCTCTCTCTTAAGATGGGATCCTAATGCCCCCAAACTTCTCCCCAAGAAAAAAGTCCAACGAAGCTCCAAGAAGAAGAAAAAGACCAGGTCCCCAAGGAGAACTTCTCCAGTGGCGGGACCCTCCTCTTACCAGACACCACCCCGGAAAAAGAAAAGAAGCCCCCAGAAAAAGAAACAGAGAAAAAGTCCCCAGAAAAAGAAAAGTCCACAAAATACTAGTGGCAAGAGAGGCACTTCGGCCAGGACGCAACCTTACACTCGCAAACGACGACCTGCCACGGCGGTGACTGCGTCTCCGGCAGCCTCACGTTCATCCACTTCTCCGTTGATGACACCAAGAACTGAAGAGTACTTGCAGACGTTGATCACACCAAGAACTTCTCCGTTGATGACCCCAAGAACTTCCCCGGTGGCAGGACCCTCCAATTTAGTGGCAGTGGCTGCTGCTCACAAAGTACCTGCTCCCAAAATCAAAGTTCAAGAAAGATCGGGCATGTTACAAAGTTTACTGGATTTGTCCAAGCAAGAACTGGCTCGATTTAGTCCGTTGCGTACCCTTGCACGATGTGTCATGTCTGTCCTGAAGTTGATACTACGTAAAGACAATCAGTGGCGACGCGTTCCAGTATAAAAAATGCCTGTGACCAAGTCGGGGTATCAGTGTTTTTGGTGCTGAAGACTCAAAGATGTCACCCTCCAGAAAACATCCCTCTTCTAAACAGCCCCAAGGAAAGAAAAGAAAAGGACTGCCTCCTCGTTTAGTCAAACATGGGGACATGTTATCTGTCCTGTCCAAAGCTTCTCCACCTCTACGAAAAAAACTCATTCAATCAGCCTCCAAAGAGGTCATCGATACCGTGTGCGAATGCTGTTTGAACGTCTTGAAAAGCACGATCCCTTTGTCCAAACACCAGAAACAATGCTTAGGCAAACATCGTCACGTTCTTCGCCGAATGGTTCAAAAGAAAATTCCCATTCGTCAAAAGAAGAAGATGTTGGTCCAACGTGGAGGCATTTTACCCCTCTTGTTAGGCCCCTTACTGAAAGAAGTCTTGGGAACCATGTTGGGAGGACTGGTGGGAGCAAGATAAAAAGGCCTCGGAAGTCCCAAGATCTCAGAATCGACTCCTGACAACCCCATGGAAGGACGAAAACTAGCTTTAGTGCCTTACAAACGATGGATGGAATACCATCGTTGGCAAGAACAACGCACCCCGCATTTACCTCCCAATCCCCATTTGAGCGAGATGTCCCAGTTACAACACGAATTGCAGTCCTTGATGGATCGCCAAGATTTGTCCGAAACAGAAAAATCGCAAAAGTACGGTCAACTCTTGCAACGACTGCAACTCTTTCACCAAAAAGCTTTAGACGAAACAGCTCTACCCACTCTGACAGATTTTAAGACCTTGATGAAAAGTCCAGCACCATCACCAGTACCGGTACCACCACTACCAGTGACCAAGACAGAAAAAGGAGAACAAGAAGAAGAAGGGTTTCAAACTCCACCAGAAAAAGTATGCAAGTTAACAACACCACCTACCTCCAGAATTGGATGGATTAAAAAGGTGATGACCACCCCTTCTTCATCACAAGAGAAAAAGAAAGTGAAGACAGAAGTGAAACAAGAAAAAATATCCCCTGTTCCGACATCCTCCTCGACACCTATTGCCGGTCGCACACGCAAAGCATTGCAATCCAAGAAAGTACCCCAAGAGAAAAAGAGTAGCATCTTCCAAGAGTGGGTGCCTTATTAACACACAAACACAATAAATGGAAAAAGTGTTAGCCAGCATTTACTACGATCCCTCGCATCCTGCAGGTTACGCAGGAGTTAAAAAATTGTATCGTGCTGCCAAAACTCGACTGAAAAGTCTCCCTTTACCTCAAGTGCAACGATGGTTACAAGAACAAGCTACCTACACTTTACACAAACCCATTCGACGGAAGTTTTCCAGAAGTCGCACCCGAGTGGAAGGCATCGATCATCAATGGCAAGCCGATTTAGCCGATGTCTCTCATTTGGCCAGCTACAATCGTGGCTACAAATATTTGTTTCGTGTCATCGACGTCTTTTCCAAATTTGCCTGGGTCGTGCCCTTGACTTCCAAATCGAGCAGCGAGTTAGTGCGAGCCCTGCAACGGGTGTTGATACAAAGCGGTCGTCACCCTCTTCGATGGCAAACTGACAAAGGTACCGAATTTCTGAACCAAGCTTTCCAAAAAGAATTAAAGAAACGTGACATTCACTTTTTTACCACCGAGAATCCCGAAACCAAAGTCAGCATCGTGCAACGTTTTCAACGCACTTTGAAAGAACGCATGTGGAAATATTTTACGCATCACCACACTCTGAAGTACATCGACATCTTACCGCACCTGGTGCAAGCGTACAACCAATCTTACCATCGAAGCATCGGACGTGCCCCGCAAGAAGTGTCTCCCGACAACGAAGTGCTGGTCTTTGAGCGCCTGTTTGGTACTTCCCCGACGAGGGCTGTCCCCAAGAAAAGTGGAGAGTTGACCGTAGGAGATTGGGTGCGCATTGGCAAAACCAAACGCACTTTCGACAAAGGTTACTTACCTAACTGGACGACCGAATTGTTTCGCGTCACTGGACGAGTGCATGGCGTCATCCTGGCGTCTATTAATTGGAAGACATGAACGGAGAAGTGCTCAAAGGAACGTTTTATTTGCCCGAGTTACAACGCGTCACCAAAAAAGAAGACGACGTGTACGACATCGAAAGCATTCTCGAACGCAGAACCCGTAAAGTGGGCAAACGACGTGTCAAAGAAATCAAAGTACGCTGGAAAGGATATCCACCCAGTTTCGATTCTTGGATCGACGCTTCGCAAGTCATCGACTATAAAAAGAAGTGACCATCATGCCCTTTCACACAGACGCAGCTACGTCAACCACTCCTTCACCCAGTTCTTCTCTGCAAGATTTACAAAAACAACCTTTGTGGGTGTGGTGTGGAGAACGTGTGCCTAAAACGCAAATCGTCTGTTTCTGCCAGATCTTCGTGGTGTATTGTGTCATCGGGGCAGCCATCGCCAATTTGAGTTTGCAACAAGGACACAAACAATTGTGGACCATTTTATTGAGCAGTTGCATCAGTTACCTGCTTCCCAATCCCTCCCTGAAATTCTCTTCCAACGGGAACCACGGGAACCTTGCGTCCAGTGCCAGTGTCAGTCACCACTCGAACAACAACAACCCCATTTTGGGCGGAGACACGCCTCTGACGTCCAGTAACCCCTCGGACAGCCACAGAACTCTGGAATTATGAGTCACCAAAACCAATTTTACTTAACCTTACCCAGTGACAGTTCCATGGAGGTGTTTCCCCACAACACGTTGTGCTGTTACACGGCCAAATTACCTCAGGCCATCCCATTAGATCATGAAGCCCATTGGGAAGTGGCTTTGGTAGAAATGATTTACCCAACACAAATCAAAAACATCACTGAAACTCAAAACAATTTTAAGGTAGAAATTCTGGACTCAACAGTGCAGCAAACCATGATGACCACTCCTCAACATAAATCACTTGCAAAGACCCCAATACCCCGTAGCAGCAGTGACACTTCTCCTTTTTACGTTTATGAATTTAAAATTAACCCAGGCCATTATTTTAGTGGTCAACATCTGGTGGAGGCCATCGCTGACAAATTATATGCAGCATTTGACAAAGTTCTGACCAAACTAAATAAACGTGTCACCATTGAGTACCACAAACTGTCTCACCGTCTACTCATTAAATTTGAAAGTGAGGAAAAAAGTATACGTATTAAATTTTGCCCTGAATTGTATGACATTTTGGGTGGAGATCTCAATATGGTCACGGATAAAAAGACCAAAAAGATTGAGAAAGCAGAGATTGACAACAACGTGCATTTTGCGAGGTATTTTCGTTTCCCGGTAGAACTGAACCAGGGACTGAATTTGATCTTCGTGTACTCCGATGTGGTGGAGTACAACGTGGTGGGACAAACCTCCGTGCCGTTACTGCGTGTCATTCCTTTCAAAGTAAATTCTGCCACGAACACTGACGAGGAAGGTGGAAACACTTATCACGTCCACCGCGAATTTGTACATCCTCACTATTTGCCTGCCAGCAAGTCGTATTTGGACACGGTCAACATTGCTATAAAAGGAGATCTGGGACAAAATATTCCATTCACCAAAGGAAAAGTCACGGTGAAACTCCATTTTCGAAAACGGTTCTCTCACGAATCGTAAGCCATGTATCCAGTGTACCGAGGGGTTGCACGACAGCGAGGACACGGTTTAGGAGATATGTTGAAATCCGCCTTTCGTTCGGTGGCCCCGGTGTTGAAACCGATGGTGACACGGATTGCATGCCTTGAAAGATGCGGCACTGACACAAGGCAAAGAATTTCTCCAAAATGTCATCATCGACAAACAAAACCCTAAAGAAGCCTTCATGAGGGCAGGCAAAAATGTCTTGCTGCAAACGGGCAAAGACCTTTTGGGCCGACGAGAAACACCTATAAATGCCCTGCACACTACCGAGTCAGGCATTCAGCAAGGACAAGAAGAGACGACGAAGAAAACACCCTTTCACCAGACTTCACACTTCTAAAGCTAGAAAGGCAAAGAAAAGAAGAACCGTTCGAGACTTAGACGTTTTCGATTATTGAGACACAGCAACAAAAAAATGATGCACCGAGAGTCTTGCGCCTGTTCCAAGTCGGAACTGGATCTGTTTGCCATGCCACCTACCATGATGACGATGCAAGAATCCCAATGGGTGGAATTTCACTCCGTCTCCTCATTGACAGGTTCCGCTCCCATCGAGTTTGAAATCAAGGGACAGCCCGAAGATTACATCGATCTGAATAGCAGTTACTTGTACTTGAAAGTCAAAGTTCTAGATAAGGGAGGAGATACTATAGTAGAGGAGAAAGTAGCTCCCGTCAACAATTTCATGCATTCCTTGTTCAACTCAGTGGACTTGTACTTGAATAACAAACTGGTCAGCAGCAGCATGGATACTTACCCTTACCATGCCTACCTGGAAAATCTCTTGACGTACGGAATAGACGCCAAGAATACTCATCTCAATGCCTGCGTACTATGGGAACCTGACGATGCGGGCGAGTTTAACGAATTCGAACCGGATGCATCCAAAACACCACACAATGAGGGATTTGTAGAACGAAGAGACAAAATATTAAATGGACAGAGTCTAGAACTGATGGATCGTTTGCATTTGGACATATGGTTGCAAGAGAAATATTTGCTGAACGGTGTAAATATCCGCTTGAGACTGAATCGTAGTAGTACCGCTTTCCATTTGTTGGCTGATAGTGCTGGCGTCAATCCCAAAAGCAAAATCGAGGAGGCCAAACTCTAAGTACGACGCGTGGAAGTGTTACCTAAAGTGGATAACGACATCAGTCAAACGTTGAGTAGAACGACCGCCAAGGATCCCAAGTATACGACGTGTGAAAGTGAAAACGTTCACCATTCCCGCTAGTCATCATTCCATGATCGAAGATCATCTATTTCAAGGACAGTTACCCAAGCGTTTAATCCTTGGTATGGTCGAGAATTCAGCCTTCAACGGAGCCTTTACTGAAATCCTTTCCACTTTCAACACTTCGACGTGAAGAAAATCGAAGTCAGTCGCGATGGCAAGACCTTGTGTACCAGAGCTTTCGAACCTGACTTTACCAAGAAGAATTACTTGAGATCGTACTTGTCCCTATACGAAAACACCGGACAATTAGGGACCAACACCAGTCACGGTATTACGTACGAGGATTACGCAGGAGGCTATGCTTTGTGGGCCTTCGATTTCACTCCTGACCAGGGCAGCGACGAGGGACATTTCCACCCTATACAATCTGGCCAGATTCGTGTGGAACTTCAGTTTGCAAATCCTCAGGCAGAGACAGTGAACGTCATCCTGTATGCAGAATTCGATAATACCATAGAAATCAACAGTTTGAGAGAATTCGTTCTAGACTATTGGAAGCTATGGAAGACTGTTATCCCTCTTTACCTAGTGGAGAAACTTTGGAGATGGAATGTGAGGAGACCGTGGAAGAAGAAGAATCACAAGACGACGAAGTTATGATGAAGTCAAGATGGCCAGAACAAGAAGCGCATTTAGTCTCCTGTTTTGCCAAACACTTGGTCGAAAAAATGACGGAATTGATCAAAAAAGAGTGCTATGGATGTCAAAACGATCATCCCAGTCAAATTCAACACGATAAATGCCTGATGCTAAGTCAAGAAGAAAAATTGGACGAGTATCTGGACGAAGCTTGGAGTCTCATCTCGGACGAAGTCGTGTTGCATCAGTGGTATAAAGACTTGCGTGAACATTCTTGTCCACCATTAACCACTCAAGAGATCCATCGTATCGAAGCTCTCCTGAATCAGAGTGAGGAGACGAAACGAAGAAACGGTTATTTGTCAGACATTTTCAAGGAAAAAGTCAGGATCAAATTGATGACTTATTATTACCTGTGAAGAAGAAAAAACCACACAAAAAAATGGATACCTGGGAACTTTATTACCTTTTGAACCACAGTTCGTATACGGCTTCTTGGAATCCTGTCGTCTGTGCTAAAGATGAACTCCCTCATCGCAAACCTCAAGACCATCTAGCTTATGTGATCAACACGGACGACAATCATCTCCCAGGAACCCACTGGGTAGCCGTTTACTTTCCTCAAGAAGGATGTGTGGAATATTTCGATTCGTACGGATTGCCCCCTTTGGAAGACGATATCATTGACTTTATGAGAAGACATGCTCAGACCACCCGATTCAATAATGTGAAATTACAAGGCACAGATTCCTTGGTGTGTGGACAATATTGCGTGTATTTTCTGCATCATCGCAGCCTGGGCTATTCCTTAGAACATTTAGTGACTCATTTTGATCCTCGTTCTTCTTCTAGAAACGATGTGAAAGTAGATCAATGGTTTTGTGACCATTATGCTTATCTTTTGTCTTAAGCTAGGAAACGTAGTGTCCATCAATGGCCTAATGACTTCCAGCAATGGAAATCACAATTTCATTCACAACGTTGTCAGCCCTGTTTAAAGTAGAGTGTTAATTGAAAACAAATGTTTGTCATTTGAAAAAAATGTTTGATGTTATATTGTTGGATTATTGTTAAAAATGTTAGAGTTTTTGTTGGTTAGTGTTAAGTGATTTTGAATAAAAAATGTTGTGTTTTGAAAAAAAAATGCCTTTGTGGTTTGTTTGGCTATAAGAATTTTGATTCATGCTCTTTGACTTCTCTCTATCTCTCTCATGACACTCATTGAACGTTCCGGCTCAAAAACCGTAGAGGGATGTTTTCCTTCACGTCTGCGCTTTGACTTTAAAGCCGGGGTAGTTTACAGTTTAACCATCCATTGTCGACTCATCCTCCTACGAAGATGTGCTCCAAACTAGCTAAGCTAAACGAAGCCTACGCGAATTTGCATAGGGTCAGACACAGTCTGATACCGAAGCCAGAAGAGATGGAGAATGTGAGAATGTTAAAAGTCACTGAAGACCTGATAGAAGAGCTCTTCAGAGAAGAAGTGAACAGGGAGAAAGAAGAATGGACAGAGAAGTACAGACTTCAGAGACAGCAGCAGCAGCAGCAGCAGCATCAGCAACCTGAACCAGACAGAGGCTTTGTCGATTGTCGTATCGACACCAAAGAGTTCTTCTTCTCTTTCCGAAGAAGCAGACCTATCGTCAGAAAGTCTGTCCTCAGAGGACGTCGCATTCTTAGAAACTAAAAGATTCCATAGCAAACAAAACAACAGCCCTTTTCAGGGCTACCCAATACTCTAGAAAAGAAATAACAATCGATTTGCCAATGTGTGTAGGTAGAGTAGTGTGAATATAAACACTGACTCTTTTTTATAGTGTGAGTGTATGTGTTTGTGTATAGGATTGTGTGTTTGTAAGTGCTCACGTACGTTTGTGTGGATAGTAGATTAAGATCATGTTTTTGGCTGTTTGAGGTGTGGGGAGAGTAGATTTGGGGTTTGATTGGATTGCTTTGCGTATGTGAATAGTATATTATTTGTTTAATAAAATGTTTTAGAATAGTGATGGGCAGTATAAAAAAGTGAGTGAGTGTTTCTTTTAGGTCCGCGCGTTTGTCAGGTTATGACCTAGGTAAGATCAATTTTGTTTTAAGGTATGTTTTCCATCACGTCCGCGCTTTCAGTATAAATTGAAACTCGTTCGGCAGTCTAGCTACCCTTGTTGATTGATCAAGAGAATGAACACCAGACTAGCAAAACTGCTTGAACTTCATGTACATCTGGAGTATGCCAGGCGTATAGTGAATGAGCTGGCTGCAGAGGCCCTAGTAGAAGAGGGAAGGATGAAAGAGGAGGAGAGAAAAAAAGAA
Source organism: Sinohyriopsis cumingii (assembly GCA_028554795.2). Taxonomy (NCBI): domain Eukaryota; kingdom Metazoa; phylum Mollusca; class Bivalvia; order Unionida; family Unionidae; genus Sinohyriopsis; species Sinohyriopsis cumingii. The sequence continues at coordinate 1,492,926 of JAPYKE020000052.1, read as the reverse complement.
GAAGAGGAGGAGAGAAGAAACAAAGAAGAGGAAGAGAGAAGAAACAAAGAAGAGGAGAGAGGAAATTTCAGAATCCTAGAGACAGAAAATTGGGATTCTGAAGCCACTTATCCCGCCTCTGCTCTTCCCCCCAAAAAAGTGAAAAGAGACTGGGGAAGAAGATGTGTGTGTGGTGCCAGGCCTGGAAGGTGCCATCATTAACCAGGTGTCATGGAGTTCAAAAAAAAAAAAAAAACCAGCCCTTTTCAGGGCTACCCAAACCTTTAGAAGAGAAATAACAATCGATTTGCCAATGTGTGTAGGTAGAGTAGTGTGAATATAAACACTGACTCTTTTTTTTATAGTGTTTGTGTTTGTGTTTGTAAGCGCTGACGTACGTTTGTGTGGATAGTAGATTTGGGTTTCATTTTAATGCTTTGCGTGTGTAAATAGTAGATTAGAGGTTTGTTTATTGATGCTTCACGTATGTGGATAGTAGATCATATGAAATGAGAAAAGTAAGGGATGTTTTCCTTCACGTCCGTGCGTTGTTCGGTTATGATCTAGGTAATATCAATTTTATGTTTTGGGGGGAAGTTTTCCATCACGTCCGCGCTTTCACTATAAGAACCCACAGTATTCGTCGTTCAAACCATTCTACAAAGAATAAAAAAGAAGATGGCTTCGAACCAGCTTGATAAAATGAATAAATATAAATCAAACATGTGGGCCAAAAAATAGGGACATACAACATAATATTCTAAACATAAGCACAATAATCGAATATCTACAAAATAAGGGACAAAAAGCTGCTATGGTACTTTTTGACCAAGAAAAAGCCTTTGATAGAATAGAGCATAATTATATACAAAAAGTCCTGGAAAAATTTGGATTCGGGGAGCCCTTCCGAAATTGGACCAAGATACTATATAATAGCATAACGTCTAGAGTACAAAATAACGGATCAATGACAGAAAAATTCGACATAAAACGATCAGTGCGGCAAGGGTGCCCACTATCCATGCTATTATACGTAATAGCGATTGAAATGCTGAGCATTAGTATAAAACTAAACGAAGAAATTAAAGGTATAAAAGTTCCAAATATTACAGATGAAGTGAAAATGCTACAACATGCAGATGATTGCACCAACTTTATAAATGATCCAAATTCCTTTGAACACCTAATAAAGGAATATGAGAAATTTGGACAAGCATCCGGATCAAAAATAAATCAAGACAAAACGGAAATATTAGAGATAGGCAACTGGCGGGGTAGGCACTCAAGCATACCTGCCCATGTATTCAAAGATACCGTTAAAGCACTCGGGGTGTGCTTTGGCAAAAACGAAGAGAAAGACAACTGTAAAAAAATGGAAAGTGAGATTAAACGGAATATTGATATCTGGGCACTTACGCCGTTATGCTTAATGGAACGAGCACAAGTGGCCAAAACCTATATGTACAGTAACCTTAACTATATAATGAAATCAACCAACATAAATAATGTAATATTGAATAATATAGACAAACCTATAATTAATTATATATGGGATTTTAAATTACACTACGTAATAAAAGAAATTTTGTATAAAACGAGAGATTTGGGGGGATTAGGAATACCAAGCCCATTAATTTTAAAAACTACTAATATACTAAATAGATATAAACGACTGAGCGACGATCCAAAATTACCATGGGAAGGGATATATATATATATATATATATATATATATATATATATATATATATATATATATATATATATATATATATATTGGTTTGGGTTCGTTTTACGGAATAGGGAGGGGATATACAAAAATAATAATGTCATGAAATTACTAGAAGCACCGAGAAAATATAAAAGTATAAAGGACTTATTAATGAAATATAGAGATAAAAAAGAATTTTGGGACTTAGACGAAAAACTCTCATATAATTGGATTAGAAATGACATGACCAAAAATATAATAACTAAAGTAGAAAGAGAAAACTTATATGTGAACTGGAAGAAAGCATGGGGGCACTGGTCTAGATTAGGGTCCCTGAAAATACAAAGCCTCACCTTCAAATACATGCATGATGCGTGGTTGACAGGAGAGGTGCCAGCGAGACGGCGTATGGTCAGAGTACCGCCAAAATGTCCGCTGTGTAAAATAGGGTCTTACAGTAAAAGACATATAATTTTATACTGTAGAGAAACACTAAATGAAAGAACAATAATAATAAATGAAATAAATAAAAATAGCTCTTTTAAGCCGCAAAGTCTACTATACTTTGACGGGGATTTTAATAAAGAAACGCTATACAAAATTTCTAGTTTTATAGTAAACACAATTAAAATATGTGGGCCTATTAAATTTTAATATAGAATAGATTTCAAGAGGGAAAGTACAGATGATGAGGCCATGGGGCTATGTCACATGGCGCTACGCGAAGTGAACAGGCCCATGGCAGAATCTGGAAAGGAACCCCTCTTGAAAAATAAATTTTAAACTAAAATTCTATCTATTCTATCACTAACTCCAACAAAAATCTGTGACTTGAAATTGAATTTTTAAATTAAAATTTAAATGTAAAACTTATCTAAAATTAAATAAAATATATATAATCAAATTTTGGTTTGCAACTCAAACCAACTAAATTTAATCTTTGATTTTGTTTTCTCTCTCACTTATCTCTCAAATATTACTTTGAAACACATTTAGAAACATTTATAACTAAAAGATAGACCAGCTCCATGGGGAGAAGCATAATAATTAAAAAAAATGTGAACCCTCCCTGGAGCTCAGTCTAATCTTATTAAGAAAGGTGATACAGCACATTCATAAGAATCATTAAGATTCAAAAATTAAGGGGAAATCACCTTTCTCCCAAATTCAAAAAGAACAAACAGGATCTTCCGTGGTATGTGAACACGGAATATAGTAGAAAAACTTATGCACTACAAGAATTTGATTTAACAAGCTATCCCAACAAAAATACATTATAGCATACATAACAAATAGCACAAACATATAATATACATGGGATGTAGGAGACCCTAGCAAGGTCACAGAGAAAACGAAATAGAGGAAGTTCAACCGAGAGGATAATCTAAATCACTCTCGGAGATACTCCTCTATAGATACACTAAGGATTGAATAAATACCCGAACTCCTAAATTCACGTTACAAAAACGATGAAATAATACATTACAACATATCTGGGGGAATACAAAAACACATAAATAATTTATGTAATTAGGAAAGGGGGGGGGGGGCATCTGTCTGGTGCCCCCCCCCCAAAAAAAAAAAAGATAAAATGAAAACATTGCAAGACGTCCTGGACAATTTGGGTATGATGGAGCAAATGTTAGTGAGGTTAAACGGGGATCACTATTCTTATAGCCCCCATCTAGTGAAGATGGAGATTAACAACTTAAGAAAAGTAAAGAAAATGATAAGTGCTGTGATGAAAGAAATAAAGGAGGAGAAGGAGGATGAAGAGGAAAGGATAAGGATAAGAGCATGGAATGAAAAAATTGAAAAAGAAGAAGAAAATGAGAAGAGGAAGAAAGAAGAGGAGGAGAAGAAGAAAGAAGAGAAAAAAGGAAGAAAAGAAAGAAAAGAAGAGAAAGAGTGTAGGACAGAAAATAAGAAGTTGGTGGAGAAATAGAAGAAATTAGAAGCAGAAGAAACCCAAAGGCCCTTTTCAGGGCCACTCATAGGTCTCGAAAAGAGAATGACTTTCCATTGCCTGCCCCTTTTTTATTTTTTATTTTAAAAAAAATAAAATAAAATCCCATGTTAAATTTCCCTTGACGCTATACAGTCCCACCCTGTTTAAATTCCTTTGACGCTATACAGTCCCATATTCCCATGTTCAATTCCCCTTGTCGCTCAACAGTCCCAAAATCTATTTCCCATGTTAAATTCCCTTGAGGCTAAACAGTCCCACGATTTTTCTCCATGTTAAATTCCCTTGAGGCTAAACAGTCCCACGATTTTTCTCCATGTTAAATTCCCTTGAGGCTAAACAGTCCCACGATTTTTCTCCATGTTAAATTTCCATTGAGGCTAAACAGTCCCGGGGGGGGGGGGGTCTGTAATGCTAATTCCCACTGAGGCTGAATCGTCCCTATATACTACTGATAGGGCATGGGGTAATTGGAAAAAAATTAGGATCGTTGAAAATTCAAAGCCTCTGTTCAAATACATGCATAATGTATGGTTGACAGGAGAGGCTGCAGTGAGACGGCGTATGGTCCGAGTACCGCCAAAATGTCCACTGTGCAACATAGGAAATTTTTGTAAAACTCATGTTATGTTACAATGTAAAAAACACTTGAAGACCGTATAAAAATCATAAATGAAGTTCAAAAAACTAATGCGTATGTGAAACAAAATATTCTATATTTAGATGGCAAATTCACAAAAAAAACATTGTATAAAATTAGTAGTTACATTATAAAAACAATGATGGCCTGTGGTCAGGTGATAGTTATTGGGACTTAAGGCGGAGGGGCGAGCGCAATGAAAACTATCCATGGGATAGTTACCTTAAAAGGACCTGCACTCGCACCGGCCGCACCCATCCTCCCCCTTTTTTATTTTTTTTATTATAAAAAATCATATTCTGGAAGTCTTTTGATTTCGGAAATAAATAAGTAAATAGAAGTAACCCGTTCGAGGGAGTGAAGTATAAAATATTAAAGAAAATACGGAGCTCTCTCGAATTAAGATAAAGGTATACACAATCTGCGAAGAGCGACTCATATATAGTACGCATTAAAACACTAACAGTATTTTCTTTTAAATAAAATGTAACGCACCGCTACTTCGCCTAAATTCCAAAATGTATTAAATTAATCTTTGAATAAATTTATAAGATCCGTTTATGGGGCTCATAAGACAACTGGGTATGATACGACATAAGGCTATCCCTACACGAAAACATTTATAGCACATACATACATATAGCATAAACACCTATAGCAGACACGGGATATAGGGACCTCTAGCCAAGGTCACATAATAAAAAATAGGAGCGGGACTCCGTGTTAGGTGATACAAACTTACTCGGGAGAAAAAACCTATAGAATACACTAGGGAGTTTAAAATACCCCGTGAAAAATTCATTAAATTTTTGAACAAAATTCTTTTATATAAAAACACATTGCAACATATTGGGGGAACTCAGTAACACATAAAAAGATTTACTCTTTGGCTAAGGTGGGGGGGATCTGTCTGGTGCCCCCCCCCCCCAAAGAGCTAAATACAGCAAAATATCGATATAAGGAAATGAAATAAAATGACGGCATACATCAATATATAAGGAATAATCCGTTATGGAATGATGAGCTAGACATATTCAGTCTAATGCTGTGAATGCTGTTGTTTCATGGTTTCGTCTCGTGGCGGATTATTTTGAAATTTGAAGAATGCGTTAGGATTATTACCACATTATTTCGTCGGTAATATTTTAAGGAAGATTATATATTCATCTTGGAATGGCTTTTAGTTACAGTAACATCATTGTGCACGATTATATATATATATATATATATATATATATATATATATATATATATATATATATATATATATATATATATATATATATTCAGAATGAATAACAATTTGTGATAAAGACGTTGTTGACCTGATCATTGTATCAAATGTCAGTTCGGTTCTCTCTCTCTCTCTCTCGTACGGAGGGTGTGAGTCAATTTGTAATTTAATACTTTAATTGGGTGCATTTAATAAAATCCATGTAATCTTGGCATATACCACATGATAAGATAAGGTCAAGTGATTGTATGCTTGATATATTTGTAACAAATGCTTCAGAGCTAATTATCTCGCACGCCAAACACTGATAATGTACAACAGACAACACCAGTCTTCATAAACTTGATGAATGAAAAAAGGTTGCCTGATCCGATTCTGGCGGGAAAAAAATATTACCATCATATTGCGCAATTGCGAGAGCGAAGTTCAAATTTGGGAGCAAATTAAGTTTTAAAACTCCCCCTCTAAAACTTCAAATTTATAAAATATACACTTATGTATTATTGTAAAATAATATGTAACTCTAGTGATACAAATAAATGCTTTAGTAATGCTACTGTCCTATTGTAATTTCTCTGTTTAACGTATAATTTGCTCCTTATCCACAAAATTCTGCACCACAATCGTGGCTTAATGTTAACCTGCCAATGTCGTTATAATCACCCATCATATTTAAACATACGGATATCATGTGTCAAATTCTCACTTTTGTTGAGCATCATCTATCCTGCCTGATGCGTGACTGATCTATCTATATATTGACCACCATAATTATCTCTCTCTCTCTCTCTCTCTCTCTCTCTCTTCTCTGAAAAAAGTTCGACGTAGCATTCCTTTCAGTTAGAAACCAATAACGACTTACGTTGAAACCATTTCAAAACAGGCACAATCAACTCATACGATAAACCTTTAAACCATGTTTTGAACACTTCTTTCTTTATACATTTAAAATATGCCGGCTAAATGATACGTTCCAATTCTCCAACGAATGTCATTTATATGATGAGGATTAAATGATAATCCCCATTATCTCCACAATCACAGAAACTCATAAAACTGCATGTAAAATTCAGATTGGCTCATCATGTTGCAATTGTATATTCCCCCTTCCTAAACAGACCCATGTTATATTCTCCCAAGTAAAACGAAAACAATGGCAATCTAATATTAACTTCAAGCATAAATCGATTTTATTTTTCTTGTTTTCCGTTACCCTCTTTAAAACTCGATGTCCCTTGTATCTAAACTGTAGTCCTATACTAGTGGTACTTCATGATACTCAATCAGTCTTTAGACAGAAAGATTCAAGTTCTCCGACCATTGTTAACCCTAGTAAAACTTGGATAGAATAAATCAATAAATATGGTCGGTTTAACCGTATTAACCATCATCTACATATGGGCAAATTAACCATACAAAATTGTAATGTTTCCCTCTTATAAAGGGATGTGGCTATTTGGGTTTGGCTGGCGTTATCCAGAGGATGACCTCCCGCGATATTATAGCACGGCGGGAGTGAAAGAAGAATGGAATTTCAAAATAGAACTGAGCGAGAATATTGAGGAGAAATAAACAATACGAGCCCCTTTCGACAAGAAAATAACAAATGTAATCAGAACAAATTAAAACGGTAATTCCACTTTAGGTTTGATTATCTAAGTAGAATTTAACTGCTGTGTCCAATTTGGAATTATTACATCATCATAACGAGAAGTGAAAAAAGCGCAATGTCCACGATTGATTGCATCACCTTCATTCACTTTGACCGTATACCAACGTCCCCATGTTCATCCTTCCTAAACTTTAGATTCTGCCACTTCATGGACTTACTGGTCCTTTTATTTTGACCTCGTCCTTCTTTCTTTCTTTCCCGTAATCCAGTCCGCGGACTGTCTCGTCTTCCTCTCAGAAAGCTGTTCCTTAAAGCACAAATTTACCCCATTTTACTGTATACCTACTATTTAAATGCACATTCAGTTCACTTAAAGCTATTCAGAGCCTGTGGATATCCACATACGCGTACATTCTGACTTATAGGACATTGACCTCGCTTCCAATGGCAAGCTTTAAATTACCACGTGAACGGCTGCTAAGTATTACCGTATTAATTTACATATGCTAGTACATGTTCAATTACTATTGCATGAAATTCAAAAAGAAATGTAACTCACGGCATTCCTTAACTACAAGATTATCCAAGCATTACAAAATCAGATATAATTAGGTAATTATCGTTACCTCACGATGATCTGTAACATCAAAGGAAGTTATTTCATCTAACCATATGAAATCCTACCTATATGAACATTTGATTGCATGCAATCAATTCTACCAATGAACTAATAACTGTATTATTAAAAGGTAAATTACATAACAATTCTTCCATCAACGCTTTCAGCGAAACTAAATAAAATATATTGCATAATAACTCTAACATCAACGCATTTCCTTGAATTGAATAAACGATACATAATATAGAACCCTAGTCATAGCAAACACATTTGCATAAAACAAGCAATCAAATAATAGAATATTACGTGAAATTAAAATTGTGTACAGTGTCGCTGTATTCTTTTTTCCTTTCTTCAGGACTTGTGCGTCCTAGCACTAAACATGTCTTTCTTTTTACACGACAACCAACTGGTCCCTTTCTTGTTTCACGAGGAAAGCACTAATCATAGGCTTCCACGGAGACGAGACAAAGTTTCCTCTTCTAGAAAATTTCCAGACTAAAGAATTTCAACTAGAGTCGTCACTTTAAAGTCAGATTGCTCTAAAGTGTACGCCCTAATTTATTCTACCCAATCATATGCGGTGGTCCCTAATCTTTCCCAAAGAAAAATACTACCTTTCATCAGCTTTAAACAGCTCAGAATCTGTGCACGACAGTGCGTGACAATTTCCCTTTGAAAATATGATAAGTGGACATACCAAGAGGTTAGGGTTATTAGCTCAAATGTTTACTTTCTAACGACCATGTTAAGGTACCTCGGTCAATGTCACTGAGTCGTAATTATATCCCTTTGAAGTTTACACTGACATGGAGGATGAACGACGAAAGGTATAGACCATTGCGGGTGATACGGTGAAGTAATCAGGTGCCTAATGGAAAGTAACCGGTTCATTTCTTTCATTAGCTGGCTAACAAACTGCGTCCCTTGGTCGGTTAGTATCTCTTCAGGTACGCCAACTCTGGACGAAATTCCTAACAAAGCTTCAGCTACCGTGGCTGAATGAATATTCTTTAACGCAACGGCCATCCGGGTATCGGGTAGCATAATTGACAATCGTTAACACATAACGATTGCCACTTTCCGACGCAGGCTTAATAGGACCTATCAAATCCATCGCCACCATCGAAAAGGCTCATCAATCAGAGGGGTGGTTCCTAGTGGCACTGGGGGATGTGAGGTCTTAGGTGCCACCTGCTGACACCTGTTACACGACAAAAACAAAACCTCCTTACATCACCATACAAACCTGGCCTATAGAATCCCTCACCAACGTATTTCTCGTCTTTGCTACGCCCATGTGGCTACCAAGTAAACTCTCATGTACTAGCCTAAGCACTCCTTCTCTCTTGGATCGAGGTACAATCACTTGCTTATACCTGTCGGATCCCTTCCGGGCGTATCGATACAAGATACCCCGTTTCAGCACGAACTCTACCTCACTGTCTGGCAAGTTCCGTACGGACTCCTCCTTTGCATACTTGCATATCCTGTTAAGGGTATAATCTTCATCTTGAAGTCTCCTTAATTCATCAGGTAGCAAATTATCTATAGTCGAAGTCAAGGAATCAGCGGCTTCGACCCTGACCTTTGCTTCATAGAGCTCGTCTCTATGGACCCTACCTGTACAGGTGTAAAAGTCATAGGATTAGGCTGTGGAAACACATACCTACATCACAGAATTAAGTCGTGCGACAATCCAGACAAGCACGCTACTTGAATTCGTCATTTCACATACGGCGAATCAAGGTCGATGTAGGCAAGTGGGAGAGAATCTTTAGTGCTATTAGCAAATTGGACTTACACTGTCTCACCTGTATAATCTGCAGATTTCACAACTTTGCTATCCACCAAGGCTGGATAACTACATCCGGTGTCATACAACACGGTAACCTTCTCTCCGTTTACCGTAGCTGTTGCTGTATTAGACCATTCTACTGGTTTACACCTTATACCAGTGCCTGATGTCACTGCTTTTATCGTGGGACGATATTTCCTGCAGGTTTTGTGAATATGGCCAGGTTTGTTGCAGCCGTGGCATACCACTTCAGCTTTCTTATTGGGAATACCCTTATCTACCCCGTGGGTCTTTCCTGTGCCATGGAATTGATCACGGCCGGGATTATCAGCCCCTGGCCTCCTACCATTTTGACCATTAAGCTTATGAGGTTTCAAACCATTAGCTCTTCTAAGGTCAGTGGCGCTGGGTCGATCACTGCCACCCCAGATGGTTGGACGAAAGTGTGCACTCTCATATCGCTCCGCCATCACACTGATATCTTCTAAGGTAGCAAAATCAAGTTCAGCTAAGAATACGATCATGTCTTTCCGGTACGTACTGGGGACATGTTCTTTCAAGAACTCATCCCTTATGCCTTCATAAGTCAGCGCGGTTCCTGTCATTTTAATCCATTTATCGAAAAGCACGCGTACTCGAGTATAAAACTGCGGGTGAGTCTCCGTTGTTCGCTTAGACGATTCTCTGAAAAGTTTCCTGAAACTTTCAGCCGACAGCTCGTAGTGCGTTAACAGTCTTCTTAAGAGCGTCGTAATCAACTCCTTCAGTCGGTGCCATATTATGATAGGTATCCTTGGCAGCTCCTTGCAAAAATGCAGAGATACCAATGCACCACTGGTCTTTGGGTACATGATTAATTAAAGTTAACTTCTCAAACTGAGTTAAAAAGTTATCGATGATTTCGTCTCTGTCGTTAAAAATCGGCGTTGTTATCTGGACAATACGTCTATCCTCTGATCATTTGCGTATGGGTCCTGAATGTTCATTTATTAATTCTTTACCACTCCAAGATTCCGCTTCGATCCTTAATCTCTCCATGGCTAAGGTATGTTCTCTCTCCCTGGCTCTCTATTCGGCCTGCAATCTGGCTAACTCGATTTCTCTTTCTTTTTCCTCGGCTTGTCTGTTCTTTTCTGCCGCCTGCTGTTCTCTGCATTCCCTGAGACTCAACTCTACAAATTCCGCTATTTGTGTCCCTTAATCTAATTCATCTCTACCAATAGATTTAAACTCTTTGACCAACTGCCTATCAGTTGTCATTTTAGTATACACAACTGTATCACCAATCAGTTTAATTACCTTAAGTATCTACTAACTCTTACAGCGTTACAAGAAACAGCTTCCTTACGAATATTAACACGTATTATCTCAAATAAAGACTTAACTTACGGACTTACATGAACTACACTAATGCAACCTAACAGCGTTTGGCAGTACCTAATTCTGAATATCTCTCTAAATTCAGCTTGCTCCCACCAACAAAGTACAATTCCACCCTCGAGACTTCCTTAATTATATCTTCTCGCAAGAGTAACTAAGGCAATATTTATTTCTGAATTACTTTGAATTCAGACGACGACCACGCTATCACAGCAATTAAGGTACGAATCTTAATTTCTTACAATGTCATAACATACATTAAAGAAATATCAAACAATGACATGCACTGACTACAAAATGCATATATACTGACTCGATTCACTCTCACAATTTCTTGATTAACCAATAACCAAATTTAACACAATTATTGTACTCTAATTTCTATCAAAAAGCCTCCTCAGTCTCTGTCACTCATACCGTTCAAAATTATCCCGGACGATAGACCCCATTTTATAACGTCGCCCTCTTATAAAGAGGGGTGGATAATTGAGTTCGGCTGGTGTTATCTAGAGGATGACCTCCCTCGATATTATAGCACGGCGGGAGTGAAAGAAGAATGGAATTTCAACAGAGAACTGAGTGAACATACTGGGAAGAAATAAACAATACGAGTCCCCTTTAGACAGGAAAATATAAAATTTAATCAGAAAAAATTAAAAGTGTAATTCCACTTCAGGTTAGATTATCGAAGTAGAATTTAACTGGTGTGTCCAATTTGGGTTTATTACATCATCATAACGAGAAGTGAAAAGAGCGCAATTTCCAAGATCGATTGCATCACCTTCATTCACTTTGACCGTATATAAACGTCTCATAGTTGATCCTTCCTAAACTATAGGTTCTGCCCCTTTATGGACTTCCTGGTCCTTTTATTCTGGCCTGGTCCATCTGTCTTTTTTTCCCGTACTCCTGTCTTCGTACTGTCTCGTCTTCCTCGACACTTCTCATTAATAAAGAATGGTTGAGTACGGTAAATTTCGTCAGCATTTATTAATCTTTAGTAGGTCTTCTCGATGCAGCAGTACTAGAGGGATCTATCGTATGTATATCTTACATATAAAATATAACATTTGTAACACTCCCTGCTTGCATGCACCAGTCCATGTTACATCACAGCTAAGCACACATCACCCAAAGCTGATGCTTTAAGTCGATGGTATATTTCCGAGTGCGTAATGTACACACTCGCAATACAGCCATGTAATTAATTATCATCTATCTGTATAATCATCAAGCAAAGTGATGGGTGCCTTTTACTCGTGGACCTTGGTTCAATTCTCGACGAATTAAAAAATTCTTTAACCTGTGTGATAGTATTTTTGTTATTAAATATTAATTCTGCCAGGTATTTCCAAGCATTCTACTGTAGAATCCAGGGGTAATACTCTCCGTTGTTTGGCGTATATTTGTAACACTAACTCTCTCTCTCTCTCTCTCTCTCTCTTTATATATATATATATATATATATATATATATATATATATATATATATATATATATATATATATATATAGTTAGAAATCAATGTCAATGATCTTCGCTAAATCTACAGCTGATATTATGCTATTATGCAGATACCACTGCCATGTTACAACGTATTAAGTACACTAACAGACATATAATTGCTTCTACAGGACAATTTATATGGCATAGTAAATTTGTGTTTTATCATCAATATAGCAAATAATAAACAACGAAATATATATTTGCCTGTTACTTAGTAACCAACAAAATCAGAACTATCTAACTGCTTATATCGACAACAATATGTGAAATCACTGAATGATTCAGTGTAGATTCGGATTAAACATTGAACTGGTATAACAACTCCGAATGTGCATTCCAAACTTGCCGTTGCGATTGCTTTAATAAGGAGGCTTAACACATATATTTCTGATGACGTGACAAGGTCTTTCTATAATGAATATATTATTCTAATTCTTGATTATGGACCCCACATATATCTTGCACAAATTCTCAAAGTAACAAACACACTGCATAGCAAACGCGCAAAGACACGAGTTGGAAACGGTATCAAATATTACCATTATGACATTTAGCAAAATAATTTTGCAACACATTTCACATCTTACCCCTTGAGTATATAACTGAACAGGACATAAAAAGTCCTTGTATAGAAAGAGTGAGACAGAAGACAATATCATATTTTACATAGTATGTACAATTTCCTGGAAGATTGTAGGTTTCAACATTCAGAATCATGGCTTAATCTGCACAATTGAGCAAAATATCAATCTCCATATTTGATTTTCAGTTTTTCTTCTGAGGACCAATGGCCCGCTGTTGATAAGTTAAATCTAACCGCATACCATGCTTATAACCCTAATAATAGCCATGTGAGGCTAGACTACAGCGACAATGCGAAAAGTGAGTGAAATACACATTTTCAATCCAACAGTGTGCAAGTTTGCAGCCTTTGGGACTGTCAGATTCACTCCGCATGCAATTTCAAAGTGTAGGCCTTCTCTGACTCAAGGGCTCTATAGTACAGTGGCATACATGGCATTCCAGCTTAACTGGCAACCATGTTTCCAAACAACTTTGAGAAATTCTGAATGGCAGTCAAATACCAAGCTATCAGCCCTTTTCTTGTGTTATGCACATAGTCACTTAAAACAGAATTAAGCAATGAAGCCCACATATACAATGACTAGAATAAAGAATCCCAAGTTATCCACCAAATGCATTGCCTTGCACATTTTTGTACAGTCAATGAATGTGTCGTCCTGCAGTAGATTCCACAGTTTGTGTCAATTACAATGGCAAACTTTTCGCAGGCATTCAAATAAATAGGCTTTATACGATTGTGAATGCACTAACGACAGAGGAAACCCCATTTGGAGGATTGCGTGGATTCATTAACTGTGTATCTGAGCAAAATTTTAAATAAAGCGTGTGTAAAGCGTGAGTGGAAATATAATAAGATGCACCGTTAACGTACATGGAGACAAACAAACGGTATTTTTTTCTTCTGTATTTATTATGTTGATGGTAAACTTTCCGTTTGAGTGATGATTTTATATGTATTGATTCGAATTTTTTGGTTAAGAATTAATCTGTGTGTACCATCCGTCTTGGGTCTTTTACGTTTTTCTCTCTATTCTGGAAATATGACATTGTTATGCCAGCAATACAATTGGCAGGAGTGTTAATAGTACATGAAAGAAAATATATGTTTAGCTAGTATATTAGGACACAGGTATACATACAAGTACTTACAGAAAAAGCATCATCGGGACTGCAACTACCGCCGAGATGAGCCCCATTTTTCTTTAGTCATGCGATTTTTTTGTGTTAGAGTTGAGCATGAACTAGATTGAATTTATCCTAGATAAGATAAAGTTTTACACATAAACTGTTGGCGAGAAGGCAAATTAGGTCACTTGACAAAGCACAATGCATGATGAAAACAGAACCTCAAGCATTGGTCTGTACAAAAGGAGCAAACTATTCATTGAACACAGTGCAAACAATCTTTGAAAACTGATAGTTACGAAAGCATATACTGTATTTCTTTGCTTCAAATCGCTTACTTGCTGAAATAAGTGAGAAACTAAGATCGGACATAGTCAGTTTGACAATAACATTGATTTTACTCCTTTCGGTATCAACGGCTTCCCTAAGTAAAGTAAACAATTTTTTTTCAAAATAGGAATTCTCTTATATTCACGTGATCAGAGAAGACATTTTTAATTTAAAAACGCGATATGTTCTGACTTCTCCCTTTGTTTTGTCAGCAACTATAATACTATGGACAATTTGAAAAGATTCATTTTAAGAAACAAATCACAAATGTCCCTCCTTCACTGAAAACAAATGAAGCTGAATGTAAGTACATCAAGCGTAAATTTCATCACTGAAAGAACATTTGATCAAATCAAAATAGATTCTGTGTTTTCAGTGCATTTCTTTATATGATTGTGACTCGAATAATATGTAGCACAGACGAGGGTTCCCAAACAGCATTGTCATGCATGCTTGCCCGACTTATGATTTCACAGTTCAGGATCGCATGTAGATCATACATGTTACTCAAGTTAATAAAGCGTGTTGAAAGTTGCATATGTGATTCACTTTAACTTATATGATATCAAGTGCAGATGACCATATTTTTCTCATGCTTTTAAAATTTAATTAGTAAATACAACTCATTGCAAGAATGGAAACATGGTTTCAATTTCATCCGTGTATGGGATATATCAGTTACATCAGAAACAGGGTTTCATAGTCTTACTAGAGCTACAATAGTAATGACGACACAGATGGACTTCGTCAATATATATTATAGAATACATATTGTATACAATCGTATATGCATATATATATATATATATATATATATATATATATATATATATATATATACATATATATATATATATATATATATATATATATATATATATATATATATATATATATATATATATATATATATTGCGCATGCTTTTACATGCATCATACCTGTCGTACATGTAGGTCCACTCACGTGATTCTCCTTGACCCAGTAATAAAGAATGTTCGTATCACATTTGAATGTGTATCCAGTTACCTAGAGTAAAGTTATGCACCAAAACCCGAATTATTGCGTAAGGAAGGATATACAAGTCACCTTTACGTGTCATGAGTGTGCTGTGCCGTCAATTGACACAGAAGATATGATTGCAAAAACTGATGAAAGGCACACATATGCATATAATCGTTAATTATTTTAAAATTATAATAATTCTGATCTATAATTAACTGGGTATTTTCAAAGGCAAATTGTATCCTTTGTTCATAATGCATTGCATAAATAAATGCACCATGTCTAGTCTACAAGTTTGTTGTATACCTTATAAGACGAATTCATTGTGAGGGGTTTGAAACTGGTTGGCTGCACGACTGGGCTAAGGGGCTCGCCCCTACAAATCACTTAAACATCTCATTTATGTCCGCGTGAGTTCGAGCATTGTCTTTTGTTGTTTGAGTAAGTGCAATTAAGAAATTCTCCTATATTAATGAATCAAGTTATATATATATATATATATATATATATATATATATATATATATATATATATATATATATATATATATATATATATAGTCTTTTGATTCTGGATGATTTTATTGAAAAGACCTTAATCGTGTATGTGGTGCATCAAGTCTAAAAACTGTGGCTAATTTATGTTTTGTAAACCGATTTCAGAACTCGAGATAATAACTACAAGCCACTGCAACCGACTAATATTATATATTTATCTATTTCATTTTCCAGTCAGATAATTAGAATAGTGGACACTAGTTTGCTACTAATTGATGCTATTTCTATCTTTTGGACCTTCAGAAATGCCGTCGAAATTAAATTCCTTTGTGTTATTTCTAGTTATTGCATATTCATATTCTTTATTAATATATGTGGAAATTGCCTAGTTGGACGTCGTTTCGTGACAATATTGAGCTTAATTTATTTGTTGTCGATTTGCGATGTTCTTGTCATTTACTTATCTTCAAGGTGCTGCTGTTTTCTAACCCTCAGAATACAACGAGCATTGTTTATGATCTTAGTGAAGATAATGGCTGAACAGGTAGTTCCAATTCCAACTAAATGCACCCACATCCTCTCTTTCTCTGAAATAGTACTGGAAGTGGAACACATAATATATCAGAACGTTTTCAGGATTTAACTGGTGCGTTAAACATAACAGGGGCTCTTAATTTACATACATTTTGTTGCTAACAGCAGACACATCTATAGCTGATATATTAATTCATATGTATATATACACTGAAACACAATCAGACACACATTACATTGTTAATTAAGAAATGAATTCAACACTGGCAGGATGAGAAACCAATCTTACCCTATACTATTAATTACAATAATGGTAACTGGCTTCAATGTTTTGTTGGTTTAAGCACTTGATTTTTAAACGGAAGGTGGATGTTTTGAAACTCAATATTTACCATACGTTAAGTTCGAATCAATGATTAGAAGCAGAGTACAATGGATTTCAAAACTTTATTATTATTATTATTATTATTATTATTATTATACAATATTAAATATTGCTACTTAATCGCAGTACAAAACAACCCGAATGACAGAATCAGCTAATGCAAAGCACATTCATTTAAACCACGTGACACAATGTTAAGCAAACAAAAAGCCAATTCAATCACCATGTATACGAACGAAGCAGCTTAGTTCAACAAGAAGGGCTCTGGGAAAATGGTCTGGTTTCATGTATGACTAGCATACAAAAGTCACGTGGAGCTTGCAGCAAAAAGTCCGAATTCAGGACACATCAATATCTTCTGTAAGAAAGATATGCATTCTGCTCCCTTAACATGTAATGGGTTCCACTGATGTGCACCACTCGCACGGAGGCTTTACGGCATGAAATGGGCATATGCAAAACGTTTATGTCAAAATTTTAAATTGATGCTGTACAAACGCATTTTAAATTTTAGCTAGAATAACAAACTGTTAAAGTTTTGCTAGATAAATAAATCAGGGATGAAGATTTATATAGCTTATCAACCCATTCAAAAACATCTTATAGACATACTAAAAGAACAAATGATACGATCACAAAGTGCGATAGATTTGAGACGAATGAATAAAAAAAACGTAAACAATCAGCACTGAAAGCCTTAGAGACTAATTTATGCTAAAGATAAACTATTATACATTTTACGGTAATAGCAATTAATGCGAATTTCCCAACAGCACAGTGACAAATATGAAAAGGTCATCATTCCAAAAATTGTGTGAAACGTTTAGCATTATTAACAATCAGATTTATGACGATAGAAGGAAGGCTGAATATATCGACCATTCGATCATAATATCACAAGAACTCTGCACATAATTCAGCTAGATGAAATGGTAAATATCACTCAATGTTTCTTTGACATTTTGCATCCTGCATTTGACCAGGAAATAAGTGAAAGTTCAAGGCGGATGTTTGACGGCATTGAATATTTAGTGCTGCAGTTAGGCATGTACCAGTTAAAAAAAGGAAGCTCCTATAAAGGTTTGCATATACTGGGTGAACAAATAAAAAACCAACGATTTTGCAAATAAATAAGGGCAATATGAAACATACTAATGCTTTTTTGGTAAGCATTTTTATCTGTGTAATATATGTTCATCTATATCAGAGGTCTCAAACTCAAACCACCAGGGCCGCATGAGAGCATTTTCGCTGGCACAGTCTTTGTATCCCTCAAGACACCTTGTGACGCATATCATTTTGCGGGCCACAGGATACGGCTTGGAAGGGTGCATACGGCCCGAGGGCCGCATGTTTGAGACCCCTGCTCTATATATAATTTTAATATATAGTTGTTAAGATAGAGTCTGAAATAGGATTATATTAGAGAAAGAAAAATAAATGTCATGTCGATTGTATGAGACGGAACTGAAACCTACCATTATGATATAATAGAGGACTTGTCCAGATTGGAATAAGAAAAACAATAAGCAAACATCATAAGAATAAATACATGGATAAGACATATTTTAATTCATTTCGATAAGCCAGAAACTTAACGAAGCCACATAAGACCATATACAGTCTAGAAATTTCCAGCATGTCGGACAATAACTCAGTTGTAAAATATATAATCTGTCATCATAAACTGAAAGTCCCATATGTCGGTTGTTGCATCTTTGAAAGTGTGATCATTATGCGAACTGTACTAGCCACACGCCAGAAAATGAAATGCGGCCTCAGATAAAGGCATCACATGGGTGATGATTACAGGGTTTGATTGCATATTGGTGTTTTGAAATATGCTGTGCAGCAACGCGAGAAGAGCACACCAAAACTGGAATAATGTAATACATCCGGTATCAGAAACGGAATATAAAAAACGTTTTAACTCGATGCCAGATCTGTGAGAGAGAACTATGAACAAAGTTAGAGACCACGAACATTTAAGACGCAACGATATAACAAATATGTCCATAGAGTCTCAGATTTCAGATGGCAAAACTAAAATCCAGTATTCAGTAATAATTTATCAGGTTATGATAGTTTTCTGTTCATATATACCCTTGTCAACAATGATCCGGATAAGGAGGGTGAATGAAGAATGCCAAAAACATACACGACGTTGACCAAATGTACAACACAAAGTGGCAGCAAATCTTTATTTAGTTTCACAAAGGACAGAAAGGAATTAGAAGTTAAGAGAACGACTTTACAGAATTTGTTTGCTCATGGATAAATGATTACAACATCTAGCTAAAATTTAAACCATGGCAAAAGCTTACATGTTTAAAGAAAGACATTTATCTTTTTGAATGACCTCACAGGTTTGAATGAGATAACGAAACATCAATTACACATTAAGAAATGATGTTTACCAAGTGCCAATGCTTTTGACATATCATTGATAATTACCAGTATGTAGAAAATTCACATTCAAATATAACCCATGAGAGGACCTTCGTGATTACTAGGAGAAAATACACATAATTTGATCCTTTTAATTAATTTAGAGTTCGGCTCAACGTAGAAGATTATTTTGGTATTCGTTCGTCTGAAATCGCGCTGACGTGTTCTTCCTATCTCTCAAACGTTCGTCATCAGAGAGTGGCTACCCGGAATGCCGGCTCGTGCGAGGACGTCAAAATTTAGGACCGCGTCCTGCCATCCTATCTTCATCAGTTTCCTTAGGCAGCGCTTTCAGATTTGTCATATAGTGTATGTACACTGTTCAGGTTTCGTATGCATCCAAAGGGGTCAGCAACACAATAACTTTGTGAACCTTCCGTTTTGATTGCAGACTGATGTGTGTTTCCACATATTCGTGTGCAGGCTGCCAAAAGCCACACATGCTTTTCAGTTTCAGTACAGAAGGGGAAGGTGAACGTATCCACTGTCTGGAGGGTATGACGAAGCTCCAGAAAGCATTGTAGAAAACATCATACTAAAGATAACTTGGATCCGCACCCAGCCTTATTCGACTCAATATGGACAAGATACGGTTCAGCTGATAAACAGCCGTCTACGACGGAAGTGAGCATACCTTCATGGAATTACAACTACGAGGAATTGCTCTGGGCATCTTCATTTCCTATGATCCTGAAAACTATCTCATGACTGACTGTGTCAAATGCTTCTGTCAGATCCATAAAAGTCATGGAAGGAATGGAGGTTTTATACTGGCTTCTCTTCAGAGCTTACGAGCTGCAAGCATTATATATGTAAGCCCTTGTCCTTTCCAGGATTCACGCTGGCATTTAAGTGGGAACTCTTGATATATATGATCCATAGGACGATTCAGGAAAGTTCTGGCAAGGATTTCGCCAGATCAAAAAATTTTAAGATATGTTCACTCAGATGGAGAGAGAGAGAGAGAGAGAGAGAGAGAGAGAGAGAGAGAGAGACAGAAAGAGAGAGAGAGAGAGAGATGGGGTTAGGGTAGGGGTAGAACAAAGATAAATTAAATGTACCAAACTATTAAACTATAGCTTGATAAAAATACACGAAACTCGATTAGTACCTAAATGGAAGGCAAAGTAGTTTCAAAAGTAATATCGCCACTCTGGTATTAAAAGTAGTATGCCACTCTACCGATATGAATTCTCGTCCACACTGAGAAGAAAACGGGAAATTCCTGCATAAATAATTCTAGAAAATACGACTATTCAGAAAAGGGGTGTGTAAAAAAAAGCTTACAGTAGATTCTACGCTTCATTTTTCTCTATACCAACACAACAAGCGGAGACGTGTATCTGTTTAATTTTCAGTTAAAGTACTCCATAAGGTGGTAACTTCTCGAAGATACGTTTGATTTCTAAATGAAATTTATGCCAAGTAAATATATTGTATACTATTAAACTTACTAAACAATATTGATCGGTCTTTTGACCTTTTCGTCCCCAGCTTACATTTAATTTGTACAAATAGTTATAACGGTTATTTACTAGTAGTAATATTTCATACTAAATACATTTTCACATAACGTCAGCAATTTACTTAGTTTGCTTCATTGAAAATGTAAGCGATCCGATATAATTACATATTTAATTACATATTAAATAGAGCGTGTACTGGGAATCCAAAGTGAACTGTTGTTTAAACATGTGGTTACACGTGACCTTTTTCCCCACTTCGTGACCTTACGACAGATTCTTGGAATGGACCGTGACTCATTAAGCGGAAGAATTGTACACGAAGCTGTTTTAATCTGCACTACGTAACTGACAAGATGGATCGCATTTGTGTTGCAGTTTTGCTGATTTGTTTGTTTTATGTAGAAAAAAGTGACGGATGCAATAGTAAGTAAAATTGTATTTATTTCGAATATGAATTCATTATTGTACACATTTTTATTTTATCATGCAAATACCGCAGTTAATGAGACCTTTCAGTGAACGGTATCAAAGCACATTGTACTTCAAACTTTGCAAAATATTACATAAATCTTTTTAAAATGTTGTAACCTGTCCACAAAATAATTATGTATATAGCAGCATCGCTCCTGTGATACAGTGCAAACCTCGGTATCGAAATGTGTATTTTCATATCAGCTCATATTTAATTTCAAACTGTCGTTACAGTGTTATTGTGTTTAAATTATCCCTCAAATATTCCTAAAAAAATGAAACATGTGTGCAACTTGTGGAGAGGTAAGTGTTAATAAGTCGAAGATGTCGCTAAAGTTGCAATTCCTGCAGGCTTTTATTATTATTAGTACGGTCAGTATATCACATAATGCATCGATTCTGTCACACAAAACATTAATCATTTCCTCTTGACCTCCTTTCTTGGGTAAACATGACAAAAACAATGGGTTGTTTTCTTCTGAGAAGTACGTAATTTTAACTGCATTGAAACTTACACAGGGTTGTTATCTTTGCAAGTATAAGCTTGATATCGTGATCCTCGATAGCTTTAAGATGGTACACATATGCACACATATGGTAAACATGGCAACATAAATTTGACCAGCAATGTCATCCCTACCTGTAATAGCACAGTGACCGACCAATCGGGGTCAGTATCATAACAAGTGACGCATTCGATCTCGCCTAGCAGGTAGAAATAGAGACGAACAATGTTTGATGGAAAAGGCTTGTATTCACTTAATATGGAAACAAGTTTTTCAATAGTATTCGACAGTCGTTTAGCATACCTAACTTCAGATCGCTGATGAACTTACTCGCTTGTAAGATCTAAAGTGCCACTAGCATCACTTCTTGAGTATACTATTTTGTTCAGCTGGTATGAATTTAAAATGTCAAACCATAACCTGCGTACGGTGCCTGCCAGGTTCATCATGGCGGATACTAAAATGATGTTTTGACAAGTGCGATATTCCAAGCGAAAATTTGGGCCCCAGTTTCAGCCTTGAAAAATTTGGTTCTTGAGCCAGGCTAGTTTATATATTCATGACAGTCTAGCAGAAATTTATACCACTGCTGTATCACTCATAAAGACTGTTGCTTTACATAGCAAGGATACAGCAACAATAACTCGGTAGTGCTCCTACACTTCTTGTTCTTTGCTCTTTCTGCTTTTACCAGCCTCATCGTATTTTATATGTGACCCTGGTGAACTGCTCATCTTAGTCAAGCGCATTGTCACAAAACAGACCTAGAGGTTTTGGGAGCAGTAGTATGCTTCAGTAAATATATGCACGAAAATTTAACATTAGTAATTCTGACACCAGAAAGAAACAGAAATAAAAGTTTGATTTGGTTCGCTATTAAGAGTATATACATGATATCTGCAAGAACTACAATATAACCGGAGTCCACCCAACCGCTAATATTCCTGCGACTATAAATACACAATAATAAATTCCGGTGTAATTAAATTGAGTTTAACTACCAAACCCAAATTTGTACTTTGCATTGATAACACCGCTAAGAAATCGTATGCAACACACTCGCAGAGTTCTTTGGTTGTCATAACCCGTATAGTGTCCATCATTATGACAGCACTCTCAGTTGTGTCTTCGGGCTAATTATCTGATGTAATGGAAGGTTGCTATTTCGCCAACATTAATGCATGGCTGCTGTCGAGGTTCACACTTGTTATCAAAACCGAGCTGCTCTTCTAATAGATTACATGGTCATGACCAAACAAAATGGGTGCATTGTCTCACTTCTGGAGTCAATGTTTGCCGCAAAATTACTCATTACATTAAAGTTAAATAATATAACTTGATTTAATGGCAAGAACTTCTTGAGCTGACATTTCATAACCCATATAAGCATCGTTTGCATATGGCTTAAAAAAGTTAAAGAGATTATCCGTATTAGAAAGCAAGATTTGTTTTAAAACTTCTTGTCACAGTTCTCTTTCGGCTCACACTTTCTTTAATAAATACTGCTCGAGGTTGCGTCTTTTAAACATTAACTGACCTAAAAGCTAATCTGAGCTATATCCATGCTCTTAAAAATTGATTACAGGTGAACCAGAGGTTGAGTGACTTCAACAAGTTTATCACCTGATACTTCCTTACGCCTTTCAACTCTTGTTTATGGCTATGGTTTACAAGTTGGCTCCCTACTGTTTCTGATGTCATCAGACCAAAGCAAAATTATATACATTATGTAGTCGCATAAAATACAGCTTTTCCTCCTGCACTGAACTGTAGCTGAGTAAAGACCTTAGTAATTTAAGATTATGCTACGTTGGTATCTGCAACATAATTGTTATTATTAACAACCTCTGCAATTTTAACGACAGTGT
Organism: Sinohyriopsis cumingii; assembly: GCA_028554795.2. Lineage (NCBI taxonomy): Eukaryota > Metazoa > Mollusca > Bivalvia > Unionida > Unionidae > Sinohyriopsis > Sinohyriopsis cumingii. Next base: position 1,469,263 of record JAPYKE020000052.1, on the reverse strand, counting down.
GAAACGCGGGTTCTTTCAGTTTTGAAAGTTTGTTGGTGTCTTTTTTCGTAACGCTATATTGTACCTTAAGCTCTTCATGGTCAAGGCATATTCTCCTGTCTTTAACTCCACCAATACTACTCCGTGGCAAACGGGAGATCGGCAACTTCTGAGAGTTATGGAAATGTGTCCCATGCAAGTAACATTGTATACAGCTACATGCTAAATTCAAAAGGAAAATTACCTTTTCTAATTTTTATGTATTCTAAGGCGTTTCAAAATGGAGAGCCACCAAAACGCCTCAGAATGGAAGAATCATATGCAAATCCTCTAATAGTTCAACAAAGATTTATCTCTCCGTGCTTTTCTTTAGGCGGTTCTAATGCATATCAAGAGCACATCTAAAGACTGCAATGCCTTATTCTGATTGGAAATCACAATTAGTTACAGTTCTTGCCAACATCAATGCAGAAACACCATGGGGAGTAGCATAGACAGCTTCTGGTGAGACGTACCGTAATCAGAGCCTGTAGTTTCCGACTGTAGATCTTGCTCCAATCGCTGATCTTCTCATTGAAGCTGTCTTAGCTTTTTCATTTGTCCAAGTTTTTCTGGCTGCCTTTGTTCGTCTACTTGATTAACACGGCAGTTCTTCAAGCTTGAATTCCTTGCAAGGTTAAATCCTCAGCATGTCCTTTGTTAGGATGTGTATTAACATAACCTTCAGCTTACGCTGTTTTTGCAGATGGGACAAAAGGCATACGTTTCCTTTAAATCGCTTTGTGAAACAGATTGGGCAGCCTCAGATATAGCCTCAGTTTTATCATATTTTGTCGCGCACTAATATCTGTATATTTGTCTTTAGGGGAACAAATATTCACTGTTTCTATCGCCCCGATTCCGTGCGCAACTGATACTGTTTTTTTCACACTCATATGAAATGCAGACGATTTGACAATAGTTGACATTTCTGGGAACTTTATTCTGTAAGAATCATTTAATGTGCAACATTTAAAGTTTAGATGTATGGCTGGTACCATCTATTAGTTACGTTTCCAATTTGATCAGTTTAAATACAATCATGCTTATCTTTGTATAAATGTTGACGATTGAAGATAAACATCAGACGCGTGATAGCGGAATATTTTCTTCTTGTTGTTTTGTTTGCTTGTTTTGTTTTGCTGCTGCTTTTCTATTTTTTCAACCCTTTAATCTTAGAACAAGAGAGGTTTTGTCACTCAGCTTTGAATTATTTACACAAGAGTTAATTGATCACATATCTAACTTTGAAAGGATGTGTTACAAATGCATCAGGCTCATTTGCTCTCCAGGCAGAAATAAATAACGCAGTGACCTTTTCAAGTACACATCTGACTGCGGACAGCGAATCATCAAACAATAATCATTCTGGTGGGAAGGATCGATGGGCTGCTACTCTGAGAAAATGTATCGAATGGAGTTAAGATTAGTCAGTGAGTCATTTAAATATTAATATATGTAGTCATATAAGCCGCACTTAAGTTAAACTCATGGTTTAATACAATTTGAATGGCATGAAATAACGAGCAAGTTGTTTACCAAAATCTAAGACTTACGCCTAATCGATACATGTGCACCTGCAATTATTTTACGTGACTTGTTATTAGCCTGAAGACATTTTGTATATCCGCTTTCTGACCCGTCTGCAGAGAGAGCGCAGATGTCGTGGTGTCTTTTCAGCGAGATAGGCTCTTCTGCTTCTCGTCGTTGTTTTTGTAGCAATCCATCATTCTTATTATAAATGTTTGCGTTCGCAAGCCTGATTTTATAAAAGCATAGCATTTACTGTTTTACACTCTATCCAATAGACCAGAGTGACCACTATATCTCTACCTATATGTTGCAGCTCACTGACCCAGGCATTTGAGTACCCTCCTTCATGCTACTTTATGTAAATCCAAGCGGTCTTTGTGTCAAATCATATATTTTAAGCACTAAAACTGAACTTGTAACAGTAGATGGCAGCATGATCGATCATCCGAGAAGTGATAGGGACAACGCAGTATACAAATAAGCAGATAATGGTTCTAGTTAGTGCTGTTTTACACGGAAATATGAATAGGATAGCAAGGTCCGAACTCGAGGCACTTTAGTGGCATGCGGCAACGCTGGTGCAGTCAAAGATTATATACTTAACACAGATATATCTCCAAAACTGGTTTCCTAATCACAACTGTCGAAAGGACATAACCGTTTGCAGCTGATGGTCATCTAACATAAATTGTTCCTGTTAATAGGATGAGAGATTCGCAGATTTCATCCACACATATAAGGAGAAGGGCTTGAAATGTTGGCAAAGTTGAGATATCAGGTCTTTTAACAAAAGTGAACAAACTGTTTCAGATTGTGTAGCTTTTATAGGGGCAAATCGATACAATACTTAATAGGCCTTCACCAGCAGACGTTAAAATAAACGTAAAGGATTCCAAACGTCAATTTACAACATCACGTGAGTAGAAGCGTCTGTAACGACAACGGTGAGTTAAATATGTGCTGCTATCGGAGAATCAAATCTAAACGTGCCACAGTTTACAAAGGCTGACATGTGGCAGAGTCGAATGTTAGTTTGTGGTCAAATATTTAATTAGTAAATGCTAAAGGTAGCGAGTCACGCTCTGAAACAACATACACCCTCGTAGCTTCTGGTAACGAAATGTTATCATCGGAAACATTATGAAATGTGCCGCAAAGGTAACGTTAAGACTCCCCTCTAAGCCTAGAGAGAACACGTGACTTATTTTTATGGAAAGGTCGATAAACCCTCCCATAAATGGGTTGAAAATAACCTCTTGGTGATTGTCCATAACGAAGAATTCCTGTAGTTTGTGCTGTTATAGCTGGGCAACTCAGCTGGCATGAAACACCGAGCTTAATGCGATGCCTTACAACTGCATATTCTCAGTAGGTGATCAAATTAAGGAGTCCATCCCCATGTTTACTTCAAGTACATATAAACTAAAACCTAAGACAGACAATTATGGCATACCTGCTACTGAAGGCGTTGAAAAAGTTTAGTGGAGTTTGGACCAAACTGGTTTATCAAAGATTCCGAAACGTCAGTATCGGATATTAAAGCGGAAATGTTGCTATTGCAAGGTTGTTGGCATCTTTTGAGCTCTATAAACCTCAGAACAGAGATCCAGAAAAAAATTAGAGATTCTGACATCTTTTCCAATGAAAACAACTTGGTCATGTTTGGTCCTAATGGCTCAAACACCAATTCAGGTATGGCAGTTTCAGAACTATCCAATGACGTGCTCGTGCGTTCTGCTTCTGGCTCGAGGGATGACAATATTCCATTTTTTCAAGCAGTGGTCTGTAAAAAAGCTGCCATCTTCAATCGCCGTGCTTAGTCGTAAGATTGACAGATCTCACCATACATGACTACATGGTTAGTTTATTCGCAAATGCCATAGTGTGAGACTTCTGCCAGATCCCTAATCTAGTTTGATGAAATGTTATACTTTAACAACTTTCAAGTACTACAAAAGACTTGGCGTTTATGTGTTTGCCTTCCTACTTACATTTCTCCATCACACGATTGCGATTTCACCTTCACATAGATGTAATTTCCAAAATTGTATGGAAATAAAGGTCTTTAAAAGCCTGTCGAAATCACTCAACATAACTGATTTCAATATAATTAGTAATGAAATATTCGAAACTCTACAGCGTTTTTGTTTTATTTTTTGAGTTCTTGGTACATTTACGCTTGATGAAAAACTTGTATTTCTAATTAGTTTTCAAGCTACACCACTAAAGATGGGAAATGTTTTCGATGGTAATTTTCATAATTTAAAATTAGCATCGTTTATTTGTGGAGTCATCTACTATTACTTCATTTTACGGAGGCTTTCTCACTTTTGCTGCAAATTATGTTTCCAGTTATTACATTTTAACATTTTAGATGACGATATATTTGCCATGATCGGGTGCGACGTGACTCTTCAGTGGACATTAGGGAAAACATTAGTTGAAACCGTTCACGCCACGATCTATAATTCCTCGAGCATGATTGCTCAGATTCTTGACGGTGATTGCGAAACTATAGACAATTTATCATCCAACTGCAACCTAACGAAGAATGAGGACGAGTGCATCCTTTCTCTGTCTATGTTTAATGTGACTGAACACAAAAGTGACAACTATTCATTGCGGTATTTCAGACCAGACCAAGGAAACAAGAACATTTCTAAAAGGTTGATAGTAATTGGTGAGTCATTTGACTTATATCAACAACATTTCCTTTATTCCTTAATTTATTTCCCTTTTCGTTTCTCAAGTGAACTTTAAAACTGAATCGTTACGAACCGACCATGGTACCTTTCAAACTGCATCTCGAATGATACATGGCTGAATTATACAAAATGTACCATTATTTTCTTCTTTAATGCGGACAGTATTCAACGTATTCCGAAATAGTCAAGGAACTAGTAATGCTAAAATGTAGTCATCTTGTCAAATTTTGTTCCCTATAGATGTAAGGGAGCTTTGAGATCCCCGCTGATTTTCGTTTAATAACTATTTCAGTAATTTGTCATAAACGTTTTGTTTAGTATTATCAAATGCGCTGTTCTTCAGACGGATCTTTTAGTTAATTATAATAGAAGAAACAAAAGGACTGTAAGTTGCAATACAGACATGATTATTTACATGACTATTGTTAGGATATGAGCATGGATTATATGAACATCAGGCCACTATTCTTGCTTTCAAAATATTGCATTACCAAAGATTGTTTCAGCACATTGGCCGCAGACTGAATAGGTTTAATGAGAAATTCCAAAACCATATAAAATATATGGTTGCAATGTTGTTTCAGACGCTTTACATTTTTATCGAATGAAAACAGTATATGGAATTGAGATAGCTATAAATAAATATAAGAAAATGAATAAAGCATAGTTATTATAATCCTTCATGTATGTTACATGAGAAAATATTAATCAACTGACCAATTCAGGCAAGATCTCTGTATTATGAATATAACTAATGTTCTAAATATACGGTATAAGTGTACTTAACTTAGTCCTTGTCATTACGCCAGGTATGTGGAAAATTGAACAACTTAGGAAACTTGAGACCAATTCCTTCTTTAAGCAACTAACTACTTTAATGAAAGGACATAACTAATAGGCAAAAATTGTTAGTCTTAACTGGTGCCTCTGTTAAGCTGGTACCCTGTAAATACATTACAATAGAAAACATAAACAAAAGAGATAATGATAATATTACTTTTTATACTAATGATAATAATAATATAACAAGTAAGAAAAGACACACATGCTCATTGAAAAACACAATGAAATGTATATGTTACCGCATATAATCTACAAATAAGTGTAACGCTGAGTTTGTAAATAAGGATGCACGTGTATTCTGAGACAAACTGTTCTCGTTCGTCTTTGTAAAATATCACGTGACTCCTTAACAAGCATTACTTTCACATAATCGTTTAACCCAACGTTTTACTTTTACAAGCTTTTAATATGCACACTTTTACAAGCTTTTCCTTCTAACATACATGGCTCTCACAGTCCTGTATTACTCCATAACATAAATATATCGTCTCTTTTAAGTAATATAAAAGAGTGAGAAGCAAAAAGCTTTGTAAAATTCAACAAATAATTTATTTCCCTAGAATAAAAAGTGAAAATGTAAAACCGAACTTAAATCAAATCCAACACTGAAAATGTCCATGTACATCTGGTGTAATGTGTCGTGGTAATGTGCCAACAGTCTTCTGTTGGATTACAGCAATATAACCCAAGAATTAAATGATTATTTTAAATTTCACAATATTTTCAAGTCTCTTTTTATGAATGTTATTTTAAAAGAGCACTTTATATTTTTTTCAGAGCAGATTCACTTAAATTACAAATTTGAATAAATAAGGTGGAGCCCAAATGAATTTACTGACAAAACAATATTACAACTGATTATGCTAAGATCTTAGAGCACGAATAAATCATTTCTATAAAACAAGATTAGATAGTTCTCTACCTGATCTCAGGCCTCAATTAGAATTTTCAATGTTTGAAATAATGTTACCTAATGGAAAGTTTCCTCTTAGAAGGTTCATAATGTTCACAAATAAAATCTTAGTTATAATTAGAAGTCTATTATTAATAGTATAATATAATTTCTAGCAAATAACAGGTACTGCAAGTTTCAAAGTTCTATACTCAGACGGAGATAAATGTTTCTGTACGAAACCAAAACCAATAGTTCAGGTCAGTTAGAAAATGTACTTGATTTAACAAGGTCAGGTCCATTATCAATTGCATATAATGAAATAAAACAATGAAAAAGCTATTTAAATAAAATGCAAAATAAATATACATAACAACCAAACGCTATATATATATATATATATATATATATATATATATATATATATATATATATATATATATATATATATATATATTGTGCGTGTTTTATCTTCCAGGAAAGCCATCGTTGAAAGAATCATGGAAACCCCTCCTTTACCAGGCGTTCGAACTGTCCTGCAACAATCCCTTTGGACTGCATTGTTTTACATACAGGTGGAAAATAAATGGTTCCGATGTAACTGACATTCACACTGCAAATGCATATCATGTTTCCAGCCTGAACTTGACTGACAACTTCAGCCAAGTTACATGTCAAATATGTTTAAATAAAACAGCAAGCAATGTTTCAAGCGAAAACTGCAAGCTTGATGACTGTTCAGAAGACAGCGATCCTTACGAAATCAAAGTAATCTGTGAGTAAATTCAAGGTTCACACACACTCTCAACCACACAGACACACAGACACACACACACACACACACACACACACATATATATATATATATATATATATATATATATATATATATATATATATATATATATATATATATATATATATATATCCATACATATTAATGTCGAATCAATTTAATTTGAACTAGCCTAATATGGAAATCTGCTTAGTAGTATTTAACAAATGAACACTCTATATTTTTCTCCGGTGCGTGCGAATGGCTTAGCATGAACAGTCTTCAATGTATGGAATGAATATCGAATTTACTTTCACCTTATTGGGTTATAAATGCTCCGATAATATATAGAAAGGTGCAAGTGTCTGCTGTAAATATTCGTCAGAATAATTCACCTTCTGAATCACTCTTGCATAAGGATGCGAATGTCTTATGGTTCTGTATGTAAATCTAAAGCACTTTATTTGATACAGTAAATAGGATTTCTTTCTTTGAATGTAATGTTCCAACTTGAGTATGTACATGCTGAATTTAATACAGAAAGAAAACATTCCATTATGGAATATATATATATATATGATGTTATTATTTAACAATAACAATTGATATCGCAAAGGAAAGTGACATGTATGTAAGTAAATTATGTGTTTGCGTGAAGGCAGTCAGCAGATATTAACACATTGACAAGTATTTTGTTGGTATGCTATAGACTAAAAGTATTTTATTATGGATGTTGTAACGCAGACTCGGCAGGTAGTGGACATTTTGATATTGCACACTGGTTTTAGGGGTTAAACATTCTCATGTATCAAGTCTGCTTGAAATTGTATGCATTAATATACCTTATCGTACACAAGCCGAAAGTGACTTTTATTTGCAGCTAGGAAATTTGATATGCAACGACACAAAATTATGATGGCTGATAAGGTAGGCTAATCGACAAACTGATAAGCAAATACATTCACTCGAATATCCTTTTTTTTCATTAAAATAAGTAAATTAAAAATATAGCGCTAGAAATAATCAGATATAATTTAATATAGTGGGATATGTAGAGATGTGCGAAGAAAAAAAATTCTTTATTCCAAAAACCTAACATACTGATTTCACTAAATTTCTGGGTTAGTCACATAAAACACTGCTTACTTCAAACTCTTCTGCTTTATTTAAGCTCTGTCTGCAACGCATATGTATTTATATGCATGCTGTTATAGTACATAACATTAAAGGATAAGGTCAACTTTAAACGTGATTATAAACCTTTTCTTCGGTCTGAATTGAGTTGAAGTCGATTAGAGTTGCACCTTATTGAGATCTGATTGACTGTTAGGCATCAAAGACTACCATTGTGAATCGTAATACATAACAGAAAATTTGTAACTGTTATTATTGTTGTTGTTTTGGGGCTTAACGCCATTTTTCAGCACACGATAGGCTATACATGGCGGCCAGTATTAATGGTGGAGGAAGAACCCGGGAAAACCCCGGAAAGAACCACCGACCCACGAGAAGCTACTGGCAAGCTTTCTCACATACCCACATTGGCTGAATCCTAGACTCGAACCGCCGCAGACAGAGGTGAGATGGCAGTGATCCGTAACGGAGAGCGCTTTAGACCACTCGGCCACTCGGGGCCCCTGTAACTGTTATTAGACAAACTAGTTGTTCCGTGGGACAAGTAATGCACAGCTGATTCCTCCACCACATCAACGGTTAACAGAATGTTACCAGCGATCGTGCACTGATCACTGCAGTCGCTTCTGAGTGGTTTGCACCTGACGGCTCAATTCATCGAGCTATGCATGCTACGATAATCCTTTATTCCGTCACGATCTTTCGCATCAATCGAAAATGTTGTTTATGGGTGATATAAGATTAAGTTATGAGGGATTTGGTAGATTTTTAAAAAATAATCCAGGACTAAAAATGCATCATCGATGGAAAATAGCTTACACTGACTCAAGCAGAAAAATGGAATATGGGACATTAATTCGTATTGGAGGAATGCAAGCAAGACCTGGACTGTGTCCCCTATGTAGCAAAATGAGTCATGACCTTATTTTGGAAATTTCGATGAATTATGCCTTAACCTTAGATGACAGAAACCACTTGATGGAAAGTCTATTTTCGTATATGCCTCCAGTTATTTACCGTGATTTCTGTGGTCAGATCGATGATGTTATGCTGATTATACTACTTGGTTGTTTAAATGACATTTCAGAACGTTTAGAACTTGAGGCATGGATAAATGTGACCAGATTATCAACCAATTATTTCATTAAGATAAAGGATATTATATATTCGATTCAATAGAGAACTCACACAGAATATAAGGAAAGAAATACTTGTACTGGATTGCAAAGCGATTATGAAACTAATTTTTTTGTGAGGATACGTTTTCAAATGTTTTATCATATATATATATATATATATATATATATATATATATATATATATATATATATATATATATATATATATATATATATATAGTTTA